>PVIA01005778.1:0-108885 GCA_004024845.1 Tonatia bakeri
TATATATACTGAGACCTCCAAATTAAGAACCATAACACCCATAACATAACCTGTGTATAATTCTATATTTGAAATAAAGTTTTTAATTCTATTTCTTATTCTATTCATCAAGCAGTGTCTAACCAAAAATATAAAACTAAGACTTTACAGGAATATACTGACTCTGGTACTCTCCTTCCCTTGTCCTACAACACACAAAGGCTTTTTCATCTATGTTTTAATCACATTGAGTACTGTCAGTCTGAACAGTTTGATGTCCGAGGCATGCAGCTCAATTACACCTAGATACCCAGTTCAGAACCCAGCTGCAGGGGGGCATCACCAGTTTCTCCAACATCTTCAGAGACATTAATTCATCTTCAAAAGTACTTTTTCTCATCTGAGTAATGTATCAGAACCTCTAGGCCTGAGAAGGTGAATGGATCGCACTTTATGGAAACCTTTTTATTAGACAAATATTAAATGTAATGACAGGACTCAAATAAAAGCCAGAGTTGCTTGTTAAGACTATCAATTCAATTCCCTAGAGAAAAGAAGGAAAAAACAGAGATTCATGAGAATTACATGTATCACATATGTGTAATTCAGTTTTGTTATCCTAGCAGTTTATCTCACTCCTGAGTGTTCTGGTATGTTTGAGAAGGTGAATTAATTATTAAGCAACTACTTGAGTTAGCTTTTTGTTCCACCCTAAGAGCAATGATACAAATGTTGCATTAGCAAAGTAGTATGTAATTAAAGCTTCAATTGATTTCATTATTGACAATACGCCAGCTAAATTATGAATACAGCATTTGTTCCCACATCTAACTTTTATTTCCTACAAAAGGAAGAGAGGTAGATATTTTAAATTTTTTGACTACATGTATTTTAATATTTTTACCACAACTGTTATTTATTGTTCTAATGGAGACCCTTCCAATAGGATTGTTAATTTTTATAGTTATTTCTATAGAGTATTGATAGTGAATTTTGTCAAGGCAAAACAAGATTCCTAAAAGCTCCTGAGAAAGGACAATGGAAATAATAAGCTAAAGTTATAATTATTCATCTCTGAACATATTTTCAATCATATTTGAAATGGCGTGACTATATCTCTGGTTGCCTGGTGCAAGGATTTTAACATTACATAAACTCCATCTTTATGGTAGGAAACCTGAGCTATACTTACAAGAAGAGCCCAATCAAAATCCTTTTAGTGATGGGCAGATTTGTTTGTCAAAGATATCAAACATTATATTATGACCCTATTTAGGTCTTACTCAAGGTAGAGTTGACCTTTCTAACCAAAGAATTTCTTTGCATAATTTATTTGTGCAACTCTTTCTAATCAATGTTAATGACAAAGGAAAATTAAAAGAAGTCTTATAGTCATAGTTAATGCCATTTAGAGTATTTTCTGTCATGAGTCACTGACAACCCTTCCTGAAATGGGCTCAACTGTGACAGGAGGTTGATGGGTTCATGTAACTGGGTCCTCAGGTGCTAGTGGCTTCAGATTTTTCACTCCATTTTCATGTTCTTTTCTAGTTCTTTTGGCTTTGTCTTCAGATGGACCCCTCCCTCATGGAGGCAGAATGTCTCAGCCTGTTGAGATGTCACACTCATGCACACAATGTCCAGGAAGATATCGTTGCTTTGAGTAACTCTCTGAAAAGCAAGCAACCCCTGCTCCTCAACAAAAACTGCAAAACGCATTGGTTTGAATTGTGCCATGTTTCCATTGTAGACTCAACTAGAGAAATGCCTGCCCTTCTGGGTTCATTGCTGGGCTCCTTGCGCCAATCACCATGGCAGAGGGTGGGCCTGCCCTAACCTTGAACCACTCAGGGCTTCCCACCAGACATGAGAGAGACTGAACCCCTCCTCCCACCACCACAGGCTGGACACCAAACAGAAACAGAAGGATGCCAGGGAGACAGCTATGGTGACCACTTCAATCCCTAAACTCCTTCCTATGTTCTTTTGTTCAACTTTATTCACAGGAAATGGGTGGGAACATAATACGGAACCAAAAAATACACAAAAGAGGTTAAAAATAACTGTTGTAGGCAGAAACCTAAAGTGATGGTAAATCCAACTCCCCATTTCTGTGATTTTATGGAAGATTCAAACACTGAATTTTGCTTCAATTCCAGATCAAAGAAATTTGCCTTTTCATAGTATTTTCTCATGGTTTTTAAGAGAAACTTTGCTCAAAAGACATTAGTGCAACTGGCTCCCAGACTGCCCCGTTGTTTGAGAAAATTAAATTCAGCTAAGTTAAGGGTTTGCATCTCCTAGATTCTCAGTGATATCACCCTGTGGCAATTGAGGGCAGAGATGCTCCTTACAACCCCCACAGAGATGGGCCTGCTACAGCCACAAATCCTCAGTGGTACTGGGTACTGGGAATTCAGTGGTACTTATCAGTACAGGAAAGAGTTATCGAAACAAATCAGTAAGTTGAGCCTTCTGCATCCATGTGGGCAAATCACTCCTGATGTAGAAGAACAGAAGCAGAGCCAACTCTGCCACTAACCATCCATGCTCAATTTTCTTTCTTTTGATAACTATTTAGAGAGACAAGAACAGTATCCAAGCATCTAGGGAAGATTTTAGTACCGCTTCTGAAGGAAAAAGATGTGCTAGCCTAACCAAAATGGTAAATTTAGATATTTACCAAAGGAGTACTCACTCCCTATTTTGTGTGAGCAGTTGTTCTTTTAAAACAAAAGCATTCACAGTGTATTCTAAGAAACTAAGTCTTTAAGAAATCCTGTCAGTTTCACAAAAACAGTCATCAAACCCACTAAGCAAGCTCCTTTCAAATCTGTTAGTGCCTTGAGTGCGGCAGAGACAGAGAAGTGGTCTGTCTGGATTTTGGTCAAGCTTCAGGCTAGGTGCTACTTGGCACATGCAATAACAACCTGGTCTCTTGAGCTCCATTAGCTGAAGAAGGGAATTTTTAAATTCATTCATTCAGCCAGTCAGTCACCAAGCAGCCTGTGCAATTCCTCATGCCAGGCTCAGTGCTCGGCCCACTCCTCACTTTCAACTATGCCACATGGTAGGTGATCTGTGTCTTAAAATGTTATTACTCATTGATACCAAATCCACATTAATAACATGCCTCAGTGGGATTTCAATGGCACCTTATTGCTGAAAGCTGAGTATGAATCCGCCCCTTCCCCCCAACTCCCACAGGCTCAAAAAGCTCCACTGCCTGAGAGATTTAAATCCATGAGAACAGAGCAGAGGCAACAGAATCCACATTCCCCTCTGAAAGACGAGCAGACTTTCCTCAGGAACTGAGAAGAATGTGTCCTTTTGGTTTCTGATGGATTCATTGATTTACCTGGTTTATGTTTCAGTGCCCTTCTTAATTGAATTTATTGGGGTGACATTATTTTAATGTATTATTGCAATTTTCAATCTTTTGTGTTCTATACTTTCAATCATTTGTTCCTGTCCAGAAATGGAACATAAATTTAAAATAAATATGTCTACAATTTAATCTATATGTAGTATCTACAGAGTTTTCAACATTTAAGCCACATAATATGTTGGTATATTTGTTCATATTTGTGAGATTAAATTGATTGCAGGATAAATACATCATTTTATAAGAGATTTAAACTTTATTACCCAAAAGGAAATGTGGCTGGCTGTTTAATTTAATAGCTCTCATCTTAACCCAAAGCAATACAGGATAGAGAAAAGATCCAAAAGATTAGCCCCTTTTATATTAATGGGGAATATACAATCATTTCAAATACATTTAAGAATAATTTGTTTACCTGGTTCGTGTGGCTCAATGGATTGAGTACCAGCCTGCAAATCAAAGGGTTGCATGTTTGATTCCCAGTCAGGGCACGTGCCTGGGTTGCAGGCCAGGTCCCCAGTAGGGGCACATGAGAGGCAACCACACAGTAATGTTTCTCTCCCTCTCTTTCTCCCTCTCTTACTCCTCTCTAAAAATAAATAAATAAAATATTTAAAAAGAAAGTTTTCAATTGCAAAAAAGAACTTGTTTAAAATGTAATTCAAGCTATAATTTATTTTTATTTTAATATATTATTATTCTCTGCTGAAAAAAAGATTTGCTTCTGTTTCTGACAATATGTGTTTTTAATAAAGCTATGGAAGAAATTTCAGTTTTGAAGCACCTAAGATTTTGTAAAAGTCCTCCAGTCTGATTCTAAGAGTAATAGGGAAAATTACATGACAGACTCAGATTCAAAAAACATTTATTGATGTTACCACATGCATGCCACTGTGCCAAGTGCTTTCTCAATATACCTTACATGATCTTTATAACAATGTGTTGAGGAAGGTATGATTAACATCCCTGCTTTACAGATGGGCAACTGATACCCATGAGGATTAAATTAGTCACTTACTGTCACAAGTAGAATGGAAAATGCCTGTGAAACAGTAACAACACACAGCAGGCATTCATTCAATGCTGGCTGACCTTAAAAATATAAAGCTTATTAAGACAAATACTGCTTCTTTTTTGCATTCTTAGATCTTATGTCACTAAATGAGTGAACCTGAGACCTCATTTATTTATGTATTTATTTTTCTAAGTAATCTGTTATTTTACCTTAAGAGAATATTATACTGCCATTTTTAATTCTTTAAGCTTGATTGAAGTCAATCTTCTCCAATTACATTGTTTCATTAGACCAGTACATATTTCTCCTTTATTGTTTTATTGAGATATCTAAAAGAAATTTTTTTCAGCTAAAGTAGTTGGAGATTCTTTTAGTGAATCTGGAAAAACATCTGTATTTAATCAATACTTGCATGTTCAACCATTATATTTGGGTGATGCAAATAGCAAATTGCATTAAGATCAAACTTTATGTTTTACTAATCTTTCCCCTGGCACCTAGCACGATACCAAGTACATCATAGACATTCAATAAATGTCAGATAAATGAAGTGATGAAACAACTAACAGAGTTGTTACAACTTGATTTTCTCTACATATTATAAAAGTATGGCACACTGGTCACTGTATCCTATTCTGATGCATGCAGGAACAGCTCTGCCTCATGGTAACAGAGACCCTGGACTAACGCCGTGCTGCAGAAACACAGTATGTGAGCAGGAGACTCATTCCTTCCCCCAAAATGAAAGTTTCTCAGAAAGTGCTTTTTAAGCCATCAGGGACATAAGTGTACCTTGATAAGTGTTTACTTTGTTCAGTTTGGCACCTACACAAATATTCTGTGAAAATGCTTCTTGTTAAGACATAAATTTATATACAATATAAACACCACAGGGACTCCAGATTGTGCTTTTTTCAAATTTATATTGAATTTTTGTTGTAGTCATTAAAATTAGTAATATGTGTTCCATAAATTATTTAAAGGACAGAAAAATTTTCTAAAAACACGTCTTGTAACTTCATGGCTAGAACAACTTTTTTGTAGCTAACTAATTCACCTGAGAGGTAGGCAAATAAAAACAAAGCAAATTCACTGAATTCTTGCTAACTGGCATACTAGAAAAGACTGTGGAAACGTTTGGGAATGCCTACTCCCAAACTGCTCATTGAATTCAACTAAATGAGCAGAAAAATCAATGGTAGTACCTGTCAGCCCTTGACAGCTCTAGCTTTCCCTCTGATGTTTGTTTCCCCCCACACTCATTCCAGGGCTGTCATTCCACAGTTAATAGACCATTTGCCCATGGATGGCGTTCAGCCTCAGAGATGTTCCTTGAGTTGTACTCTGAAAAATAGGAATCCCACTGGGATTTGTAGCACAACCAACTTTGTTTAGACATGAAAGCCTCAGCATGGATATGGGAAGCAGCCCTATGCTCACCTATTCAGTTATGCATTTTCATGAACCTGGAAAAAACCCAGCTACTACATTATTAAATGTATCTCTGCAAGGAAGAGTCAATAAATTCTTTTTTTTTTTCATTTTTTAGAGTCAATAAATTCTTAATCACCTTAGCCTACACTTATTGAGCACTCACCATTAACAAAGAATGGTGTTAAAAGTTTTACCTAGGATAACTCTTTAAATCTTCAAAACAACCCTAACCACTAGGTACCCCAATTATCTCCACTGAACAATGAGGAAATTGAAGCCAGGGTAGGTTACATATCTTGTCCGTCATCTCACAGTGAGGGACAGCACAGTTGGTGTTCAAACATGGCAGCCTAGCCAAACTCACATTCTGAACCTCTTCCTCACTCTACCAGAATCAGTCAGGTGGAGGCTGCTGTGATCCTCAGGTGAGGACATGATTGCTGTGATCTTCAGGTGATAACATGGCCTTGGTTTTGTCTAATGAGAAAACAGATCTTATTTTGAGTATATGTACAAGAACAACTATCCACTGAGCACTTCCTATGAGCCAGACTGCACTGCCCTTTGACCACATCCCACTTATTTGTCATCAACACTCTGATATATATTATGATCCTCAATTCTGGTGAAGGAACAGATCTGAATCATTAAACAATGTATCCAAGGCCACACAATTGAATATCCGTGTCTCAGTAGAACTCTAACAGCTATACTTCCCTCTCTAAACTTCCCTTTCTTATTCAAAACACTCTCATTTTTATGTGTTTCTGACACCTTATTTAGTAACCCATAATGAAAATATGAATTTGAAATATTGTTTTCCTCAAAGCTGACATCTATATGTAATTGTCACATAAGCTCTCAGGAGTCATTAATTTCTCCCAGAGTGGTCAGTAATAAAACAAGGAAAAATGTCAATCTGAAATAGTTTATTGTCTACCTTTCAAAAAAGTTAAAATGAGAGCAAAGGGGAGGAAATCTTGGCATTTAGGAGCTTGTCTACCTGCCCAGGAGCTGTATGCTTGTTCTGCTGGCCCTTTGGAAGAGGCTCCAGTGTGGTTTCCTTGACCAGTAAGTTTTAATATGTACCCTTCAATGTATGTTCCAGAAGGCAGTGCAATAAGGAAGCAAGTGGATTTTGTTTTCTGGTTGCCTGAGTGTTTTCTAGACTTGGAAGCAAATGGGAGAAATGCTTGTTTTTCATACACCTGGTATTTTTGGTCCCTATAAAAAAAAAAAAAAAAAACTTCACAGAATGGTCAGGACATGCATGGATTTTGGGAGTAGCCTACAAGAAAGGAAATAGAGAGTGTTCTGAAAGCCAGGAGGAACAGAGGAAGATCATATAGTCATTCATGGTGTTTATAAGCAGTGGCCTGGTCTGTGTTGTATTAATAATGAACACTTTTCACTTTTAATCTCTTTTTGGGTCCATAGTTCTTCTTACTGGCCATATTTGATATTTTTAGTGTTTCTAAGCCTGCTAGCATGTCTTTTACATGCATTTGCTCACAGGAATTTGATACAATCACTAGTATTATAATCCTCATGTTACAGATGAAGAAAAGGAGATTTAAAGAGATTAAAGAATTTACCCCAGTTTGTGAAGCTGAGAGATGAAAAGCCAGACATTGAATCCAGTCCATCACACTGCAGAACCCAGCAAGACCATGTTGCATTTGTCACCTTTAAGTTCCCCTCCTGTTGATGCCACAGGCTTGATTGAGGGCCCCTCCAACTTTTAAGTGAGATTTATAAATACCCACTTGTTTTTGTGCAAAATATGCCTGTTTTCAACTGACAAGTGAGGAATGAACCACTAGATAATATAGGAGTAATTTCCATTAGACTTTTTAAAAAGTCAAAAAGTTTACCATTTTACTTTTAACTGTACTAAGTATTAAGTAGTATTTGGCACATTCACATTATTGTGTAACCATCACCCACATACCCTGTAGGGGGGGACAAGACTATTTTGTCCTTCTGTGGATCCCATCTGCTCTTATGACCCTGGGGAAGGGTCCAAGTCAGTGCTGCTTGTGTGAGGGATGCTCCTGCCCTATAAGAAGAAGGGACAGCCAGCTTTCTGACCCAGTGCAAAGGGGGAGGAAGATGTCAGAGCCCATGTCCCTGTGCTCCAGTTCTTTTCAGAATCATATCTGGGTGTTGAGGGAAGCATGAGCACATGATTGGGTCAGAAAAGGCAGGCTGTTCTTGTGGGATTCTTCCTATGAAGAAAACATCCCTTATACTCTGTTCCCTAGGTCATGATAAGGGAGTGCAGGACTTTGTAACCAGCCGGGATAAGTTTCGATACAGGTCCCTCCAAAACCAGATGAAGCAGATGTCAGCACACACAGGTGCAGGCCTGGGCAAGGGTAGGCCAGCCATTCCACATCAGAGGTCAACAAGGACCAGGAGACAGTATGCAAATCAAGGCACACTTCCCAGTCACTCAAGCACACCCTCTGTGTGGACCCATGTGGGAGCAGAGATATAATACCTAAAAAAGTGCTTAAACCAGAATAGACTGAGATGTCATTTATTTTATTTCCAAGGGGCATATACTAATTCAGTATGTTTCACCTTCTCTCCCCTGATGCAAATAAGAAACGACCATCAGGGTGTTTTCTTTTGTGGAGATGCCTTCAGTATGAGGAAGTCAACTACAATGACTTATTATTAGCAATGAATTAATGTGAATTATAAAGTATACATTTGCTCCACCATTATTACCCACAACCAAGCATAAAATACAATCACTCAAAGGAAAATTTCAGATTTTATTAGAGAATATATCTAAAATACAACATTTGTTAATTTAGGATATATTATCTGGATGGAAATATGCTCTGTACCACAACTATAATTATAACAACTTTTACAGATAATACTTCATTTATACTTCTGTAGTTTAAAAGTCACTAAATTACAACAGAATTCATATTTAAGATAACTTTGCTATAAATATATAAGAATTTTAAAGTGTCTCTTTCATACAACATCTTGGAGTCAGGAACATTTATTTTATCTGGTTTATGTTGCACAGAATTGTGAATATTTTACCTGATTTATATCACACAGCTTAATTTATCTTATGATATGGATTTGAGCTCAATCTACTTTGCTGTTTATTAAAAATGAAATTTTAGTGTGAGTGCTCATCATCCACATGTTGTGAGCAAAGTCAAGGTACCTTTTCCTGTCTCTTTAATTATATTCTCTGTTACAAAATGGCCACACCTGTAAGCAAATCACCTGTCACAGCAATTCTATCAAGCATGATATCTGGTCTAGCTCTTTCCACTTTAATAGTAACTGTATCAAGTGACATATGAAAGGTATAGAAAACCAGACACCAAAAGACCAGGGTCCAATTCACTCAGTAGATTTGTGCCCAGCTGCAGGAAAACCCCAAGACTTGCCATTGGACGCTGGCCCTGGGACCATCTCATTTGATGAATGCCCTGACCTGCCTGCCATGCAGGGGCTGTGACGGACGCCAGTTGTCCACCATGGGTTTTTCTGATTCCCCCTCCCCATTGAAGTTAAGCTGACGGAACTTCATCATCTAAAAGACACAATAAAAGATTTAAAAATTAAAAATGAAAGCCTTGCAACAGTAATGACTTAATTGTTTCATTACATCTTGAAATACATCCCCCCAAATATTTGCAGCACCATACATCCATCTTCATATTTAGTGTGATTCCCAGTAGATACATAATCATATATAAATTATATACATATGATTTTATTTTAAAAATTCATTTCTATAAAATAGACGCAAAATTGTTACTGTCATTTGGAAGGACATTTTCAGTTAACTTTCTGTTTTCTTTTTGATTTTATAATCAAAAGCCTATATAATACCTTGAGGATGTGAAATAATAACAATTCTAGATGCAAATTAACATTTTGTTTTCTGCCCCAGGGAAGATAAACTACAGCATGTGTGCAATTAGATAAAGTGATCCAGGATCTATATAAGCCCAGCAGTGGAAAGATATGCTGGTGTCTCTGCTTAAATATACAGAAACATGGGAATGAATGGGCCCAAGCTCGGAGTTCAGTTCTTGTCTTGATTGATTTTTATTCCCTTTTCCCGTGAGGGACATAGGTATCTCTCAACCTATCTTCTACATTCTTGGAGGTTGTTTTGAAAAGTGGTTTTTCCCTTTCCCTAAATGAGATTTGATCTAACTGAAGAAGGAGGTTAGGGGACATGAGTTAATAGCCTTTTGCCTGATCGCTTTGGTTCAGTAATATTCCCATAGTCACCCCCATGAAGTCAACTTCAATCTAAGTTGATGATGGCCTGCATCGGTACCAAGTGACTGCAACACATTAATCACTTGACCATCACAGACCACCATACCATGTGGGGGAGGTAAGGTGTCTGTCCCAGTTGCTCCAACTACATGGACTGAGTTTTAATAGATACCTTTGTTCCAAGGCCTGATGCTCCCCTTCATTAAAATTCAGGAACACTTGGACATAAATAAAATGGCAGTAAACTCAATGAGAGTGAGCAGAAAGCTGAGGATTATCCTGATACTGTGTAACCTTGAGCATGAAATCTCATTGCCCTGGGCCTTTGTTTTCTCAGTGTTCACAACAGAAGTATTTATTAGGTGATACACACTTTCCTCATGTAATCCTCACTTTTGTCCAATTCTATGGCCTAAGGTTATGATTAATAACAATGTTTAATTGCATGTTTATTTGTCCAGTTCTGTGCATACTAATTACACAGCCAGAAGCATCAGGAGGATGATACCAGGTCTGTCTGACTCCACAATTCCTGTACCTTGACTGCACACACCTTATGGAGAAAACTGACCTGTTCACTGCTCACACTGATGGGTTCCCTGAGCACAATCCAGGTCACGCACTCCAGGAGAGGAGGTGTGGTCAGGGAGCCTGGATAGGTCCAGTAGTCCAAACTCGCAGGAAGGAGCCCTTGAGGGTCAAAGCCAGTGAAGGTGGCACTCTTACCCTGGCACAAAGCAAACACTCAGGTTAAAAGTGTCAGTGATTGGAATAAATAATAACTACAAAACTATTTTTTAAGAGAGGTGCACTTTCACCAGAAAACAAAACAAAAAGAACTTAACAGAAGATATTTGACTTGGAAATATAGATTGGCAGAGATAAGCATGAGAACCTGACTAATTTCACTTAACCTAATGTCCTCATGGACTATCGATGTAGTCACAAATAGTAAAATTTCATTCTTTTTATAGTTGAATTACATTTCACATCTTTATCTGTTCATTGATTGGTAGGCACTTAGGCTGTTTCCATGTCTTGGCTATTGTATTATAAAAAATGCTGCAGTGAACATGGGTGTGCAGGTATTCTTTTGAATTAGTGTTTTCAAATCAGGTTTATTCTGTATGATTCTAGAGGGTCAAACTAAAAGTAATAGGTGAGCATTTCAGAAAATAGAAGCTGCTTCAATTTGAGTATGAGCTTCAAAGCGAGGGCTGCCACTGGTGATTGCAGTGTTCAATTTACACAGATGCCCAACGACCTCAACACAGATGTCATATAGAAAGGGTTGAAAAATGGGATGAATCAATTCAAGGAGGTCACAGAATATAAACCAACATGAAGGGGGTACTTATTTGTCGTGTTCACATTGTAGTGGATTGGCAAAAAAAAGTTATTCCCCCCCCCTAAGATGGCTCTAGTAACATTTTGTTGTCTTTAACTTCATTTGAAACAATTTTGTTAGATTGTATTATGACAGCTGTCATATCAGTGTGCATTTTTAAAAATCATATCAAAATTTGTGAATTTTTGTGTAGCCATTTGAATATTGGAGATGAAAGAGAATGCACAGCATTTTCAGCATATTATGTTTTGTTATTTCAAGAAAGGTAAAAACACAACTGAGATACAAAAACAGGTTTCTGTAGTTAGTATATGAGAAGGTGTTATGACTGATCGAAAATGTCAAAAGTAGTTTGTGAAGTTTCATGCTGGAGATTTGCGGGACAATGTTCTGCAGTCAGGTAGACCCGTGAAATTCATAGCAGTCAAATTGAGATATTAAGTGAGAAAAATCATGGCTATACTACTCGGGAGACAGCCAACATACTTAAAATATCCAAATCAATAAAGTTATTGGTGAAAAATAAAAATGAGTTATTTATTTTATGAAAAAGTCTAAATGAGCTTTTGGCCAACCCAATACTAAGCCACTGGCACAGAGTAAGTACTCAAGAAAGAGCTGCTGTATGTATGATTAAGCAGATGATCTGTTAGTCTTTTTTCAATCATGAGTCTCTGACTCTTGTATATGGATGGTAGAATGAACAGAAGCAAGATTACATAAGTACAAGTCTAAAAATTAGACTAACATAAGGATCAATTCTTGGATAAATAAGAGTTAAATAAGTATATAAGCAACATTTAACCTTTATTAATCTCTCATCCAAACACCACTTATAAAACTGAAACTATCCAATTTGAACAAAAGAATATTCCAAAACCAATAGGTTTTCTGCCACTTCCTATTAGGAAGTGGCAGAAAATTTGACTGTACCTTTGTTTTAATGGAACCCAGTGCATCTATGACCTTCTGTAGGCCTGGTTTGGCATCACCAATCTATAGAAAGACACAAGGGACAAGATACTGTTTTCCAGGTGATACAATATCAGTTTGGATTTGGGCATCTCTATTATAAAATTTCTCCAAATAGTAAATCAAAACTCTGCACTTGCTACATGGCACCTGTCAGTCTTAGTGTGATTATACAGGCACCATGACCTTCCTACTAAAGCCAACAATGTCCCTGGCTTCTTTGCTTCCAGTTCCGCTGAAACAACCCTCTCAACAAAGTGTCTATAGTGCCTTCCAACTGCAAAGAAAAGAACACTGGTCAAGTGCTCACCTTAATCTTCTGGGAGGATTTTACCTATGGCCCTCCCTCACTTTGAACATTCTCTCTCCCTTTGGCTTTCCTTCTGCCCTCCTGCCTTCTGAATCCCCCTTGACCCTCATGCTCTCTTCATCATGTAATCAGCATCTTTCCTGCAGCCCTAAATGCCTTACACTTTATAGTTCCTCAGGGCTGCTTGCTCAGCAGCCATATCTTCCTCTTTGTGCTTTCCTGGGATGATTTCATACACACATAGCTTCTACCTTGACATAGTTCTGGGCCCATGACTCACCAGCCCAGACAGTTCTCCACTGGCTTCACTAGGGTCTAGGGGCAGCTCAACCTGTTTGTCTACTGTAGCCTGAAATTCTCCAACATGGAGCCACTTTGCTTCACCCTTATAACACCTGGTTGGTCTTCATTTAGCATTGTGTGGGGTCCAAATGAGTAACTCCCTGATATGATATGCCTCTGTGATATGCAGATTTTTTTAACTAAAGTTAACTTTAGCTGCAGACTCAAAACTTCTGCCCCTCTACCTTAACTAACCAGAAAAATTTGAACAAGATGCCTTGTCCATAAGTGATTATCAGAGAAAACTCCTTTTGACATAGGTACGGAGTAGGACAAACTTCTTATCATCCTGCAATGACATTTTGAAGCCCCCAGGGCACCTTACCTCATCCATAGCTCAGGGTGTTTTATATACCCATGTTCTCTTTCTGTCTCTGAACCGCACTGGCATGTGGGTCTCTGACTCTTTCATGTATATAGGGTTCCCATATATATTATACATTAAATTTGGTTATTTTCTCTTGTCTCATGCATATCTGATTATCAGACCAGCCAGAAGAACCTTGGGGGTAGAGGAAAGTTTGTTCCTTTCCTAGAATTATCTATCATAAAACAGCACTATGTAGCTTAAGTTTGAATTTAAAAAAAAAAAGAAAACCAGTATATATGGATAGCATACCTCTTCCTTATTTCACCATTTACAGGTACAGATCTTCACATTTACATCTAAATAGTACCCACTAAACATCGCTCAAGTTGTCTTCTGTCCCATTTTCACCCCTACTGGCGTATATGAAGTAAGCCTGAAAATATTTCAGAGCCAATGGCATTTCCCAGGCTCTCAGTAGAATGTCCTATTTGCTAGAAATTTCTTATCTGGCTACTCTTTTCTGAAAACAGTGGGGAAAAGAATTGGGCCATCCACTAACCTTCAAAAAAACACCCAAAACAGCCAGTCCATCAGGTTGTTTCACAGCTTTTCCGAAATCCCCATACGTGGTATTCCAATGAACCAAGTGAAGCTGCCACAGAGACAAACCACAAGTAGTGATGACATATAAAAGAGATACAGACTGTCCCCAGTGGGCTCTGCTCATAGCTAAAGGTCCCAAGAAAGTAGGCAATTTCAAATATAAACCTTTCTCTCATTTTATTTCTAATTACCCACTATTTAGCAAGTGATTTTATCAACAAGGAGCTGCATATTCTGAGGGAAGACACAATTGTTTCTAAATTCATATGAAAACAAGGTCCTCCCAGTTGAATTCATTCACTTGTACAAACACTGTCCTTGGAAGTAATACAGTTTTTACAGTGTGACTTGTAACATCACAAAAAAGGCGGGTGATAAGTGAGTGTAAAGGTCTTTTGTTAAAGAAGTGGTTCCCATGGTTTGAGTCAAACTTACAAAATTAAGCTTTTGAAATTAATGCTAATGTCACTTTGTATTTTTCCCAGAAAGAAAATAAACATATGTTACCTCTGCAGCATACTTCTTTTTATCCACAGTGTGCTCAGAGCCGTGCCCATCAGATGAACCCCAGTGAAAGTGGAACTGAACCAGTCTGTAGGTGTCATTGAGGGGTCCTCCCTTCAGCACTGAAATATAAAAATACAAATATGTATATATACATGTGTATACATATACATACTCATAAATGTGCTCATAAAACAAAACCTACAAAATTACATTTAAATCCCATTTTATAGTACATACTACATTTATGCCTGTAGCAACATTTTCACTCTGAAAATGAAATCCAGACTCACGTTTGGTCCACAGTGCTGAACAAAATCTTTTCAACTGCTTTTTTCCTCACATGTTTTGCTTAAAGGATGAATGCTTTTCCTATCTGCTTTCTGAGCACAGTGACACTTCTGGGTTTGCTTTGGGATCACATGTTCAGGGTCAGAGAACAGAAATTTTAAGGGAACTAATAACTCCTCTTGTGAGTCACAGAGGAAATAAGTTTCCAGGCATTGCTGGCTAGAGGCAGTCTCCTGCACACTCATACAAACGTGGGAACTTGTCTCCCCTGTGCCTGAGGACTGTCCTACAGAGGCTCAGCTAACCTCTCATACCAGTCCTATATGCCAGAATTTGTGAAATATAAGCATTCTTGATCTTAAGCCTATAAAATCTAATTTTCCTCACACAGGCTTTCCAAATTATTTAGTAGCAGTGATAATCCAAGTTCAAAAGTTACTGACTAGCTTTGTCCCTTTAAAAATTTTTATGTAACCTCTCTAACTTTAACTTCCTCATCTGTTTAAATGGGTACAACCAATTGTTGATTACTACACTAAGTACTGATCAATTACTATATGTAATGTGAGGTGCTCTATTACCTCCAACAACTTCAAATTCTAACTTTAACAACTATTTCATGGTACTACTATTCTGATGTTAACAGAATTTTATTACAGTAAAATCTGTACTATAAATTATATTGTTAGACCTTAGTCTATCTGTAGATAATTAACTAGTTGTGTCTTAAGGGAGGATTAAAATAGTAAGAAATCATTGCTTCCCCATCCCCTCCAAGACACTTTTTATCTGAATTATATGTATTAATGGAATTTAACCAGTATATATAGTTATATATTTTTAAACCTCACTTGAAGATATGTTTTATTGCTTTTAGAAAGAGAAGAGAAGAAGGGGGATGAGAGAGAGAGAGAAACATCGATGTGAGAGAGACATTTATGGGTTGCCTCCTGTATGAACCTGGACCAAGGATCAAATTCCCATCCTAGGTATGTGTTCTGACTGGGAATCAAACCTGCAATCTTTTGGTGTACAGAACAATGCTCCAACCAAATAAGCCACCTGACCAGGGTTTAACCATTATGTTTTAAAGCTTTTAAAATTAGTTTAATTCTACTAGTTCAATTTTTTTTTTCAGAAATGGAACTAAAACATCCTTTCTCATAAGGGTACTTTATTAGCTTTGATTTATAATTCATAAAATATTAAGTCAAAATGTACTCTGGCTTTGCAAAACAAAGGGACAAAGTCTGACCATATAACAAAGTTTGCTGGCTTCACTTTACCTAAGTGTGCTCACAAGGTAGCGACATAGACTCATCTATTCATAGGAAAGATAAAGCTGATGCAAGATATTTAGGTGGAGAGTCTTTCTGTGGCTCCTGGTACAATCTCTGGTTGCCAGCTCTGCCTTTCAATGGGGCAGAAGAAAAGAAAGAATATAAATTTTAAAAGAACCAAATTATAAAGTGTTATTTTACAGATCTGCTAAGAAACATGAATTTGGAAGTATTCTGATAAAATCACACCTCTTCAAACTTAAAAGCAATTAATTGTAAAAGTTTTGTTTAAGCACATAATTCTGTAAGGAAAGAATTAGCCTTATCAACCCAAAAAGGCTTTTTCAAAAATGAGAGAATTCCTACTTTTTTTGTGATAAACCCTTAAAACAAAATATTTGCTTATGAAATAAATTGGTGTTGAAATTAACTCCTTTGTAACTTTTTAAAGCTACTAACTGGCTGGCTGATCAAAAAATTCATTTGTAACATCATTAATTCTACCAAGTGGCAGAATAAGTTAAATAAAATTAAAATAAGCATCTGAGATAACTGATCTTTGTAAAATGTATCTCCTTTCTGCAAAAAACCATAGAATCTTAAAATTTAAAGATACTAAAGCTTAATGCTATTTCTTATTCACTCCCTTGCAGATCTTAAGAATCTATCTTAAGAGTCTAACTATTTTAGAGAACATTTAGAATTAGGCAAGTATATATGAGCAAAAGCTCATAAGACTATTAATTAAGACTTACTAATACTATAAGAAAAGAAAATAGAAAAGAAGCTCTCTGGATTCAGTGATTATCAGTGCTAATCCGTTACTATCAGATACTTGTTTTAGTTCCTATTAAAATAAAACTGTGTTGCTATGTAAATTGGAGGCTTATTGTAATTAGAAAAGATTATTAAGTTGTTAAAGTGTATTGCTATCAAAAGCAGCATTTCTGGTCATCTTCAACTAGTTGGTTATTGCTCAGAAATTCTTAGCCTGAATTCTAGTCGATGAAGTCCCTCAAAAGCATTGTTATAATAATAAGTTTCCATAAATTATAATAAAGGTAGCATATATCTTTTTATTTGAGAAACAGGAAAGACAACATTTGGATGAATGACAGAAAGTTGATGCCATATTCTGGATCTACATATTTACTTACTTATTTTGATTGCCACATGTTACTGTCCAAACTCTCCCAGTTTAAAATAAAACTTGCTTTTCTAATGCAAAAAATAATTTTTAAAAAATAGAAGAAGTTACAAACCGCGTAATTTTCTCTTTCTAAAATTTAGACATGTAGTGGGGCTCTCATGAGCCATCAATTCACTGTATCACAGACATGTATTCCATGAGGAATGAACAAATAGGTGTGGGTTTTCTGTTAACTTAAATACAAATCTCAACATCAAGAGCTGCAGTAGGTTTGAATTTTCATAATCTGCCATGAGTTGTACCAACTAAATATGTAACACAAAACAAGTACCAAGTATATTATAGACTAATCTGTCTTCCTATATTGTTTACATGGAAAAATTATGTGAAGTATATGTTATTTGTGAAAATTAAGACTTTCACAACAGTCATCTGAGATAAATCAGTCCAACTATACAAATTAAAAATGGAAAATTTAACATTTTCAAATTTTTTCTTCCTATTCACTTTATTACTACTGAATATAAAATGCATCCAAATGACAAACTTTAAGACCTAGTGGATGTTAATAATCTCTCTTCTAGACCTCTTCTTGAATCTCTCCTAGATTCAAAGCACGAATAAACTAACCCAGTAATCTTTGGCTCAAAATTAAAATTTAAGGGGTTTCCCATTAATGAAATAAATAAGCAAGCCCACTAAAAACAGAGCAGTTCCAGCAGGTGAACAACCTTCTCTATGAATAATTGGAAAATTACTAAATCATGTATTCCTCTTTTGCTTTTTCAGCAGTAATCCATAATCCTTGACATACCTACTAATGTTATGAAAACGAATGTCAATATCAACAAAACTGAGAAAAAGATGCTCACATTCCATTTCTTTTTTCCTTTTTTGTGAAAAGAACTAAAGGAAAGGAACTATTTATTCAAAAGTTATACAGGTTTAGAGTAACTGAGGAATGTCGCCATTAAAATCCCCAAGTCCCTTTAAAACAACTACAAACACACACAAACAAACCTGCCTTCCCCCACTTTGCTCAACCCGGCCAGTCAGGGGTACTGTGTCTCCGGAAAAAGAAAGAGAAGTCCATAGCTAATCTAGACTCCTGGTTCCTCCCAGTAATCCGTGCTCAGGTGGGTAGGCCTCCTGCAGTCCCCAGCACCATCAGCTATGTTCCTGCGATCTGTGGTTCTTGAGCCAAAATCACATAGCACCTTCTCAGGGCCCACCAGGGTAAAACCCTTCACTCCTTATAATTGAATACAGTGGTGGTCAATTTTGCAGGTAGGGTCGTGCTCACACCATGAATAGTTTGCATGGCAAGCCCTTCCATTTGTTGTGGTTATGTTTCCTTTTTCACCTAAGATTGTTTGTGGAAGGAAAGTTTTAAAGCTTCAAAAGCAAGTCCCTGGAAAGCAAGCAGGAGTCTGGTAGGAAGATCCAGCATATCATCCAAGACCATGGTCTGCTTGTGCTGACCATGGAGAACTCAGCTGTCTTCTTTCTTCTTTCTTGAATAAGATAAACAGATAAAAATATTCAAATTTCTAAAAAGAACAAATGATGAAAGTTGTGTATAGGTTGGCCAATAATTCAGGCATTGATTTTTCAAGGATATTTCCCTCTAACTTTGCAATAAAGCAAGAGAGTTTTAAACTCATTAGCAAATGTTAATAAGTTAGCAGGAATTCATAATTGTAACTACTATTCTTTTGTCTCAGATAAAGCCAGTAATAAAAGATCTCAAGCAGGGAAAGTAATTTTTAATAATTAAAAAGAAACCCTAACAGAGTTAATGATTTTTCATTAATTTAAGGTGGTTTATTTTTAAAGGAATTTAGAAGGTTGATGAGAGCTTTAACCCAAGCTTCCAGTTTCACACTATTGCTAACTCCACATGTACAAAGAATTTCCTCAAGTTTATACACGGCAATACATTCTGCTAGCCCATTCCCTGATTCCCAAATATTTAAGTCTGGTTACCAAACATTTGGTAACATTTAGGATACATTTGGAAATCTGAATCTATGAGAAGTTCTAGAAGACTGAAATTTCATTGAGGGGGGAGAAAAGGAAATGAACTTAAGAATTTAAAAGTACAAAATAAGTGACAAAGAATATAAAAAATGTTAACACCATAACAATAACTCCTAACAAAAAGAGGTGTGAAACTGTCAATTTAAAAATTTGAGTGATGAAACTGATAAATTATTTTGAGACTTAAGTGTACAGAAAAGCATAATCATTTTTTTGAAACATGGTATGTACACGCTAAATACTAACTATGGTTATTGCCAAAGATTTTTATTCTATTTCTATTTCTAGGTAATTGTTATACGTCTCACTCCAACAAACTGGGAAGGAGGTGATGAGCAGGTTTCTTACACTCTGGTGTCTGTTTCTTCATGTTTATTTTAAGTGCTAACCTAAGACTCTAGAATCTTTAAAAAAAAGTGTAAAATGTTTTTTTTTTTTTTTGCATGGTATGATTGCTTTGGTTTTGCTTTTTAATTTTGTAGATGAATTTTTCTGTAACATCAATGTTTAATTCATTCAGCATTCTAGAAAAATACTGTTTCCCTGTTTAACCAAAACAACTGAAGATGTTGCAGTGTTTGGTCAGAGTTACAAAGGAGTCTTTCACATATAAAGAGAGCAGGACTTCCTGCCTTCCACTAGTTCCTTTCAACAGCATCCTTGCCTGTCCAGAGCAGGTACTGTGCTCTTGCAAGTCCCCTGTCCTACCTATTTTCTTCACCTGGAGTCCCCTCCAAGTCTTAGCATAAGCTTTACTTACCCTGGAAAGGCTTTCCTGACTGACTCAGGCCAGTTCTCAAGCCTTCTAATGTTTCCATAGTCCCTTCAATACTTCCTTGTTGCACTTATCAAAGTGACTGTCAGAGCCTATTACTTCGCCATCCTGCTAGGTTAGGCACCCTGGCATGGGCTCTGGATACATGGCAGAGACCAAACAGGGCCTCCATCCTGCCCTCAGGGTGTCTGGCTTACCTTGCATTTCATTGTGTTGGTAAGAAGTTTTAAAATAAGAATTAAGTGAAGCATGCATGCGTCTCTAAAGATGTGGGTTTGAGCCCCTACCTAAACCACTTGATTTTCATGTTTTACACTCTGAACTCTGCCACCACTTGAATATGTGTTACTCACAAGAGAAGCAGAAAGCTCTAATTAGTTACTGCTTGTGTAGAAATCCACCAGAATTTGATAGATTCATGGTAAGATGTATAACTATATAGTAATGTCATATATGAAATCAGTACATGCTTTAATAATAAATGGGGCATTCAGAAACATTGAAAAATGAAATTTTAAAACACCATCAAGTGATGAGAGCTAATCTTAGAGCACATTAAAAACTCTTTCCTCTGTGGTGGACACTACTATTGCTCCAATTTTCACAGGTAAGAACATGAAAACTTAAGTCAGGTTACTGCCATTCTCAGGCCCACTGGCCTAGTTAATGGCAGAGCTGGAACTTGAACCCAGGTCTGTCTGACCCCAGTCTAGGCTCACAGTTGCCAGACTAAATGCTGCAAAACACTTTCCAAAAATACATATTACTAAAACAGTTTATTTCTGTTCCATTTGTTTTCTCATTGTTCAAAAAAAAAAAAAAAGACTTTAAGCATTGATCTGGCATTTAATTTTATATTGTATTCTATGTAGCATCCAGTGAGGTATGTAATTGGTACACCCACTGAAAATAAAGATTTCATTGGCAACACTGAATGTACATTGTGTCTTTTTAAAAAAATAAAATAACAGCTGACAACTATAGACTAAAGTAGCTGACTTCTTTTGGTTTTTAAATAACTAAACAAAGGTTTATAGTATCCTTTCTATATGTATGAAACTTCCAAGACATTTGGCTTTTTCCTATTATAATCTAAACATATTGTGTTCTTTCATAAAGGAAAGAAGTTGTTTCCCTTACATTTAATTTATGCATCAGAGCATTGTTTCTTTAATCATCAGGAGGCATGCTTGGGAAAGCAATACAGCAGAAACCCCAAAGGAGTATCTCCCGTGAACACTCTCCACTGAATCTAATACTCGAAATTCAGTAAATTATGACACTATGACAGGATGTGTGTGTCCATGTGCATGTGTGTACATGTGTATGAGTGTGTGTGTATACTGGGTGAGGTGACCCAGGGCACAACTTAAAAACATTTCTCATATTATTTCTGTATTATCATCCATAGAATTGTCTTGCAAAATCACTATTTTAGAAAAACAACTGTCAAAAAATGTTTAAAAGGGAAAGGGATAGGGAAGATTTTTTTTTCAAAACTGTACCAAATACATTGGATAGGTACCAAAAAGGAACTGTCACCTTGATTATAATGGCTATGATTACATTCGTGTATTAGTACTATAGGTCATTACTGCACAGTTTTGACAGCACTATCAATTACTTTTTCTCATTTTCTCCCAACACTCCCCCCACTCCCACAATGCCAAACCTCATAAGTTTACAGTAGTATTCAAAGACTTTCAGAGGACAGCATCTGGGAAAATAGGGTGCCGGCAATAAAATCAACCAGTGGACAAAGAAGGCCACTACTATGTCTGAATAGGGGTGTTCTATTTCCAAACAAGAAAAAAAAAACTTTCAATGGGCGTCCCATAAACAGCTCATTATAAACAAATTAAGGAAATTGGTTTTGTCACTA
Source organism: Tonatia bakeri (assembly GCA_004024845.1). Lineage (NCBI taxonomy): Eukaryota > Metazoa > Chordata > Mammalia > Chiroptera > Phyllostomidae > Tonatia > Tonatia bakeri. The sequence goes on from PVIA01005778.1 coordinate 21,893, forward strand.
ATGGGCCAAGTATATCCACCAACTCTAAAGCTTCTTCATCTGTGCAATGAATTTCTGGGTAGATACCAAGATACACTTGCCACCTTTATCACACCAGCCCAAAGCCCAGAAAATACTTAGAAATATTGTTTCCAAGAATTTTGGTGTTTTAAATTGTCAGGTTTTCATCATTCTCCTCACTGTTACCTTGAAGATCACATTCAAATATACTTTTTATTGGATAGGCATCCATTCTGGAAAACATTTTAGACAGAATCTTAACAGCTCTAATTTTGCCAGACTCATCATTGCTGGTCTTTCTTGCCAGGGGACCTTGCCTTTTGAGACTTTTCAGAGGCATATCCCTGTTTCTCAGTGCCTACATTTTAGAGAGAAACAGCCCAAGGTCACTTCAAGGTCATCAGCCTGACCCTCTGAGCCTGGCACCTGTGACGGTTCCCAGAGTGGCTCTTCCAGGGCTGAGAAGCAGTCCCCCATTCATCTGGGAAAACAGGTTCTGGATAAAAGGCACTAGTTATTTTTTTAAAACACTAACCTGCTTTGTCCTGGGAGTCATCAAACTCCACGTTAAAAGCATGACCATTGTTGATGATTCTCCTAGATGTCGCCCCCTCGTAGGAAACAGACAGAGGCTTCAGTTCTGGATCATGAAGGGCTGCTTTGGTGTCTATATCAATAGGGGACTGGCGGTTGCCCTTGGCAATGGGAAAGTCCTTGTACCAGTGTTCGGGTCCTAGGTTGAGAAGGGACAGAAGGGATGTGTGAGCCCCCAGTGTGGGAACAGGCACACCCACACTCCTAAGAAAGGGCAATAATGCCCAGTTCTCAGTTTGGCGGTACCATGAGCTGAGTAACCTCTGGGACAACACTGTGCCTCCGTTTCCCCATTTGCATTATGAATAATATCGTCTACCTGTAGAGAGACTGTTGTGAGAATGGGCATCCGTACGTGGAAAGCTTTTAGAACAGTGAGAGCCATGCAACTATTAGCTATGTTCACACTTGTTTTACTGAAATGCAGCAATGGGCAGGGCAATCTGGTGGCTGGAATTCAGGACGTGTGAGCTCACTTCAGACACCCAGCAGGCCCGAATTGCAATCCTTCTGACCTGGTGCTTGGCTCAGGCCTGGCGCTCCCTTAACAGCCATGATCCCCACGGCCTGGAAAGCTCCAAACTCCCAAAGACGCATCTTGTTGTTTCGTCTACTGGCTCACAGAAACCAGGTCCGTGGCTGGTAAAACCCAGATCCTGGTGATCCGCTAACGTTAGGGTACAGAGATAAAGGGTGAACTCAGATCAGAGCAGTGGGTTCTAACCGGCCCCCGAAATGCCCAGGACAGGTGGTGCCCAGAGCTTTAGCTACAGGTAGCACTGAAGATGGGGGTTGGGGTGGGTAGGTATTGGGTCAGGGGGACAAGGAGTCCCTAATTTCTCTGTCATCAACGCCTAACATTTTCAGTTACAACCTTTCCTCGCTTTTCTTAGGTCCAGGTAGGACAGTCCCTGGATCGCGACCCAGGAAAGACTGTCTTAGCGTCTTGCGCTGAGGCTGCACCCCTCACCCAATTCCGCCCGCGTCCTGTGCGCGTCGAATGCGGGGATAACGAGAATAGGACCGAACTGGGGCGGTGGGCACCCCGTGCATGGGGCTCAGGCTGGGGCTGGGACACAAGGCCCCCCCCCCCCCCCCGCGCCGGGACACCTGGTCAGCGCTATCTTCCGTCCACGGCCAGGGCAGTTGTAGGGCCTGGCAGGCATCTCGTGTACTCACCGTTGTCGGGGCCGTATCCCCAGTGGTGGGACATGGTGGTGTGGCGGGTCGGGCAGGGCAGGAGTTGGAGCGGGTCCAGCGGTAGCTGCTAGAGGCTGGCACTGCGTGTTCGCGGTAGCGCCGTCACTGACTTTTATAGGCTCCCGCCAACTTTGTGCTGGGGGATGTCCGGGGAGGGGGCCCGGGAGGACCTGGCGGCAGGGAGGTGAGGGCGGAGGTGCAGTTCCGGCGCATAGGGCGGGCCGGGCGGGCGGGGACAGTGCCCTTTGGTTGCGCCCGCTGCGCTGGACTCACTTCTCTCGTAGCCGCCCCGGGTCTTTGGGCTGCACGGCCTCCGCGCTCAGGGTCCTGCAGGGCTGCAGGGCGCCTACGCTCACCCTTCCTCCCGGGCACAGAGTCTGGTGGCGGTGCCCACTGTGCGGCCCCGGGCCCCGCGCCTTCCCACCCTGGCCCATTGTGACTGTATCCCTGGCCATGAGCCTAGTGGCCCCACCCGCACCGGGGTCTCAGCCTCGAGGGCCACCCTCTTTTGTCCCCACCTCAGCTGGGAAGCTGGTTCCGGAGCTGTGACCTTGGGACAAACAGGGATGCAGTCCCGGAGTCTAGATGCTGAGAGCCCCGCGCCCCCCGCTGGCCGACTGCGAAATGAAGCCCAGGAAGGCCCGGGGGTGATGGACACCCACATGTCAGGGATGTGAATACATTGCCCTGTATGGCAGCCCTAGCAAACACACTGAGCGTTGTTAGGGGTTTCTGCCACCCTATCCGCCTTACTGCCAGAAACAGCACTAATTCCATGTCCAACAAGCACATGAAGTTACCTGCCCTTGGTAAATTGCTTTTCAGATTTTTAACTATGTAGTTTTCAAAGGTGTGTTTTTTCACTTTAGCTAGTAACATTTAAACCTTCTATAATTAATTAAATCCACTGAGTTTTTAAGAGAAGTTGAAGAACTGAAACATTCTTACCAAGTTTCAAGTTTAACCAGAACAGGAATGGAAAGATAAGTGGGAAAATGACACTAGAAAAAAATGAAACATGCATTTTAAATATTTTATGTCCATGAAGCTCCTAAATATGGCACCAAGAAATAGTGCCTCATTTAATAAGAAGAAAAGTCCACCTGGCCTTAGAGACTGATTCTCAACTGGGGCAGTTCTGCCCCACAGAGAATGTTGGTGATGTCTAGAGGCATTTTGTTGTCACATCTAGGGGTGTGTGTGCTGCTGGTCCAGGGTGCTGCTAAACACCCAATGCACAGGACAGTCCTTCAAACAAAGTATTCAATCCAGAATCATGACACCAAGATCAAAACCCCATTTAAGAATATTGATCTATAAGGATGCCTTTGTAAAAGATCTGAAAAAGTTACCTATGTGTCAGGTCACATGTGAGCCTTAAGACACTGCTTTTCCCAGAGTATGCCCTCAGGCATCTTTTGTTGGTTGAATTCAATAGAAAAGCATAAAATGGCACCTCTGCACTTTAAGATTGCCATCTATACCACTATGTTTGTGCACACTTCCCATGCTGGCCTTCCTTCTGGAATCATGAGTTTCCTTAATTTAGTAGTAACTTCATCACATGATGAAACTTCTCTTTTGCTTATAAATCACCACCATGCATAGGGAATTTTTTACCTCCTTTTAGAAACAAGATCAACTGAGCTCTTTTCCATGCAAGGGAAAATGTGGGCATTACAAGTAAATGTTTCCTCCTGATCAAGGACAAGAGTCAGGATTCACCAATGTCATACATAAGAGGCAAAATAACCTTTCCCTCCCCAGATTATGCTCTTCTGGATCCACTATCAGCGGGTCCCTGCTTAGTGAGACAGTGAATAAACAGTGGGCCACCCTGTGAAGAACCAATAGAACAGAACCAAGTCTACCAACAGCAGGGGAACCTTCTATTCTGGTCTTGTTAGCAGAAGGCTCACCCCTTGGGGTTCAGGGGATGGCCACTCTCCAGCAGGAAGGAGATGTAGGTACTTCTACTTACAGATTTTTTTATCTTCTAACCATGTCCATTTATTTCTATTTTGTATGTATATACATGTATACACATATACATATATAGGCATAAGTATGCCTACATACATATATGCACACATGCATACATACTGGTATAGCACTGTGTGTCTATCATTTCTTTTTAAGCCCTGTAATAGGGGTTCATGTTCTAACCCTGTACCGTGATAGCCTGCATCATCCACAGAGTGTGGACTCATTGTTGGCCAAGGAGCACAAGAGACCCGAGCCATGTTTTGCAGGTCACTTGTGCCCTTGGCTCTGCTATCTGTTCCTTCTTTCCTATAGCACTGATATCACCATTTACCATGTACTCATGCCCAGTGTGCTGGGCACCAAAGTCATGTCTGATAAGCCCTTCCTTCTGGTCGTTACTGCTATGTTTCTTACAACCTCTCTGAAGTAATGTTTAGAAGTCACCCTTTTCTATGTTTTCTTCTCCTTCATATTTCTAGGTAGTTCCTTGACTTTGTTCTATTTCTTTCATACTCTACACATAAACACCTTTGAAAACTATGAAATCCTTTCAATAAGAGGGTTTTAAAGTCACCCATGTGTACTTCTAAAGTTATACATCAAGTACGGAATGCTTTTGCCCAACTAAGAGCTCTAGCCTCTTAGTAAGTTGCAGACTTTCTTCTTGACTCCTTGTGGTTATTTTCAAATTCCTCTGGAACATGCTCCCCCTCTGGGGGCTTAATCAATGTTTCATATCAATTAAGCTGCTCAGCACAAGAGGCTTAGTACACCTTATTGTCTTGACAACAGGCTCTTTGTTAGAGAAAACAAATTAAAAGGAAGAAATTAGACCTCCTCTGATTAAATATTATTAAAATACTTGTTTAGCCCTGGCTGGTGTAGCTCAGGGGATTGAGCGCAGGCTGCAAACCAAACCATCGCAGGTTTGATTCCCAGTCAGGGCACATGTCTGGGTTGCAGGCCACAGCCCCCAGCAACCACACATTGATGTTTCTCTCTCTTTCTTTCTCCCTCCCTTCCCTCTCTAAAAATAAATAAATAAAATCTTTAAAAAATATACTTGTTTAAATTTTAAAAAATTATAATAGGCATGCAGTTTACATAATTAAGTTATGAGCTGAGCCACAAAATAACATTCCCACTGCCACCACCCCAAAATAAACCATGAGTTTGATTTCTGGTAAATTCACTGTCTGAGTGAAATGTTTTTTTACCCCCTAAGTAATTCTCAACTATACATGATAAGTAAGTTCTAAGTAGTACTTACAAGTGTACAAGTACATAAGTGGTGTATAGTCTGTGTTGTTTGTGGAGGGCAGGAATTTACCTGAATTGAACATCTGGTTGGTTGGGGTGGGGAGGAATGTGTTAGTTGAAAATACTTATTGAATTTTCAAAATCATCCTACTTTGCACATCTCTGGCCATGACAAGACTTTGAGTTAGGAAGACTTGTCTGTATTGCCTGTGAGCAATTACTGTGGGATCTTCACATACAAAGCTAAGTACATTGAGAGCAAAAGTCACAAGTGAGAAAACCGAGGGAAAAGTGCAGATGTCCAAGCTCAGGGATAAACTGCCAATTACTGCCATCAGAGTCTAGTGTCATAGGCTCATTGCCAACCTGCCTCTTCAATTTGCAAGTAGAAGCACAGGTGCTAAAGGAGATAAATTTCTGAGTGGAGGATGTCTTTTATAGATTTTAAAGGCTGTGTCTTCTATCCTAAGTTAAATGTATTTCTAAAATTTAAATTTGTAAATGGCAGGATTTGGGTCTATATTAAGTTGTTTCTCTTCTCCCATCCACAGTCTCTTTACAGAGAAGCCTGGGTGGTAGCAATAGAAACCCCTGGGCTCGCTGCTCCAAGAACTCTGAAATGTCCACCTCCGACTTTCCTGGGGTGGGGACAGAGCTCATACCAGCTCATAATATTAGAGTGCCATTCAGTACTTTAGGATTCTCAGTGATTTATCCATCCATCCATCATCTATCCATCTTTTCTTTCCTTCCTTTCATCCATCTGTCCATCTATCCACCCATTCCTTCCTCCATTCAACAAATACATTTTGAGCACTGACTAGGTTTCAGATGCTGTGTTAGGTACTGGGGCCTAACCAGACAGGTGGAGTGTAAAGTCCTCACCTTCTTAAAGCCATATGACCCTCATTACTCACTTCTCTCTCTCTCTCTCTCTCTCTCTCTCACACACACACACACACACACACATCAACTCACATCACAGGTAGGATTTAAAAGTATTCTTGTTATTTCTAAAATTGGTTTCCAGTGCAAGAACCCAATTTTATCTCTTCACTGAAGAGTAGCCTCTTTATAGCTAACTTTCTACCTGAGCCTTTCTTGCTTAGGTCTTGGTTCTTCCCAGGATGTGCCCTGCTTTCTGCCCCTTGTGGCTTGCACAATCTCCCTATCTAGAGAAGCCTTCTCCTTGCATCCTAATCCATCCACATGCCCTAGTGCCTGCCTCAAGTCTTCCATTAAGTCAGTCACATCTGAGAGCAGAAGTGTGAATTTTATGAGTCAAGGTTGCATAGTATTTTCAAACACTGTATTTCTAATATACTTTAATGGGAGTTAAGTGTCCTTGGAGGAAAGAAGTCCCTTGAACAAATGTGTTAGGAACCATTCAAATTATAAATGAGTTGAGTGAGTATGATAGAAATTTATGGACATGTTGAAACAGAGAATATGGACATTTAATGACCAAAATATTTTTGTTGAGCTCCCAGGCCCCTCCTCTACTTGGGGAAAATTTAAAAACAAGGGAGAATCTGATTGTTTACTGCTCAGAGTCAAGTCTCATGGCTAAAATTAGCTCTTAAATCATTGGGTTTTATGCCGTTGCATTCAGGGGTCCCTTGTGACCAAGCTCTTAGACTCCTTACACTAGTTATCTCCCCTGCTGATTACCTGTGATTATTACCTGGTCAAGTTGTAAGTTGGCTGCCACTGAGCACTTTCAAATTAAAATAAATTCATTAGCTCCCGGTCATCCCCTTGATCCTGGATTTTGTGCCTAGTCTCTGTGTGTGTGTGTGTGCGTGCGTGCGTGCACGCACAATGGGATTGAGTCACCCCCAAAGGTATAAACTCGCCTGCCAGGTTGGTGTGTGTGTCTTATATAGGATTCTGATTCTGTGATATGCCCAGACAAGCCTCAGATTAATTTCATAGCAAGAGACCTGCTGTAGTTATGATGATTATGACCTTCTACTTTGTGCAGCACACCAAAGCTCTACCCAGTCAACAATGAAGTCAGTAAAACAGAAGGCACACCTGTCATCTTACCTCTATCCTAGGTTTATTTTCTGGGTGTTTTGTCCACTGTACATGTGTTCAGGTAAGGTGTCGACTCTGAGGCAGAACTTTCCCTAGGAAAATCTTCCAGTCTTCCCTGGGTCACCTCTCTAGCATTGTGCTGGTTTCTGGTTTGGCCACATCATATGAGGCAAGTCATTGGCTTGTTTTTAAATTCCATTTCTCCCAATGACAAGCACAGAAAGGAGTCCATTAGGAAAGCTTGTTATAATAACTCCTACAGTATTATCTGAACTGACAACATGTGGGTTTATGATGTTACTAATAGATACAAGAAGAAAGAAAAAATCTTAGGTATCGAATGAACCATTAGAACTTTTCTCGGTTGAAGTATAATCAATGTACAAAAGATCCTTGTTCACTTCTACTGAGTTTATGATCTGCTAGAATAACTAGTATAAGAGGTTTGTATTAACTTACTTAACTCATTTAATACTTAAAACCCTCTAGGCAGGTAATACAACCTTCTTATTCACAGATGGGGAAACTGAGGCATGGAGAAATGAATGTGCCTGAGGACACACATTTAATAAATGTCATGAGAGTTGAGCCCAGGGTTCTGAACAAGGCTGTAGAATGTTTCTTTCTCATGCATTTAAGTTTTAGTTTAATAATTACTATCATTTAATCCCTTAGGACTTATTTTGACTATTAATTCTCAAAAATATGTAACAATGTCTCACCACCTTTTCTTTGTAGATTGATATAATGGCTAATTAAGCGTTTGAGAAGAGTAGATAGGGTGTTCAGGAACAGACCAACAAACCCCATAGCTCTAAAACCAACAGGAATACAATAGCATAGCTTTTTATTTCAGGCATTTTTGTAGTTATTGTGCTGCCATCTAGTGACCCAAATAAAAATAACATGCAGACATGGTCTTGCTGTCTCACTTGCTTTTTAAATCTTTAAGTGCTTAGGGTAGTTTTTAAAAATAATTAAACTCGCATATATCAAATACAAAAAAAGGTATCATTCTTTTTTCTTACCATTCTCACTTATTCTTTCTCTGCTACAATAATATAATATGTTCATTCCAGAATTCCTCTTTTATACCAAATAAGATATTAGAAGAGAAACTGACGTCTAATTAATTTGACTATGTGTTGTTTTGAGCCATATGAACTTCTTTTAGACAAATTTTGTTTTTTTCAATTTTTACTTGAATAATAGGCATACTGATTTTTCACACACATCCCAGCTTGTTTAGAGTTAATTCCAACTATTTATTTAGTTAGGTAAGGAATCATAGGTAGACACTGAAACCTGCAGTCTTACATGTTCTGCGTAGAACACATCCTGATGATCTGCACAAACACAAAGAATTTTGGGTCAGTGGTCCTGGAAAGTCACTTCATAAATATATCGTCTTCCCATTAAAAGTTGAACCCTGGAAACCTAGCAATGCCCAAATTCAGCAAATTGTTAATTCTGATGGCCTACTCACAGACTTCTAAGGATATAATCATCTGAATATTATGACACAGTTCAAATTAGCTTCTGTCCTATGTTGAAATTTAAAAATACCTTCAGTGATTCTACTCTGCAGAACAGAAGGTGGCTGATGCCAACACCTGGTCATCCCAGAAGCTCCTAGCCCCAATTTTCTGTGGGCTGTGTACATCTGAAATGCCATTGTTTGGAAGCCTGCACACAATCAGGAAAATGACTCCCACTGAATAAGAACAAAGTGTGGCTTCAGTATTTGAATGGATATTTTATATAGTATGCAGTATATAATATACAGCATAAGAATACAGTGTTCCAATAGACTCAGCACTTTGAGCCCAGGCAGAAGTTGGGAAGAAGTTTTAAGTTGGATGACAGTTGTGGGCATTTAGTAATAACCCACACTAGTGGGGGATGTTTTACTGGAAAGCTAATGCCTGAAGCTAAAGAAATCATTTTCCAAAGAGACCTAAACTAAGATGAGCAAAACCCAGTAAGTTTCAATCATGTCAAGCAATGTTTTGTTCAAGAAGGTATTTGTCCTGAGTTCATCATTTACTCACTGAATATTTATTGAATGTGTATGAAGCCCAAGGCACAGTACTAGACAATAAGGGGAATGTCAGTGTCCAGACTCATATGTATACCTGGAGCTCATGGTCCAGGAAGATGGCTACCCTGAACAGATGTTTTCTCTTAAAACAGTTCTAGTCTGTGGAGCCTGCAGATTTGAAACTTTCTGGCTGACACTGTTAATGTGTGTCCCACATGAGGTGTATGCTGGACATACAGCACTCCATCATGACTATGGAAAGACTACTTGAGAGAGAATTAGTTGTGTATCACCACTAATTGATGAAAGCACTACACCTTCTAATTTCAAGAGATTTAATTAACACATCCAGTTCTCACTGACCAACCTATTTTAGTTTCACCAGAGGTGATCTATTAAATTACTTTCACCTCCCAGGACTCTTGTCACCTGACTTCTGGCCTCACAGGACTCTCCTGACCCAATACCACTTCATTCTGCAGAGTAACAAATTGCTGCTGTTTTTTAAAGTAAGTTAACATGCCAGCCAGTGAGGTGATGTAACACACATCAAAGCCACTAACTGCAATGTTAGACTTCATGTCTAAAGACAGTAAATGTTCTGAAGGTCGAAGTGGATGGACTTTTGATGTGTTTGGACCACGGTCATTCCCTGTCCTTCCAGAGAACCTGTGGTATGAACCTCAAATCCTAAACCAGCTTTCAGGCTACTGACTACTGTGCACTCTCAGATTCATGGCCACATGTCATGCTTTTCATCTGCAACTTCCTTGGAAGGCTCTCACCCACTGCCTTCACCGGTTTGAGGGGAATGTGTCATACAATCCAACTTAGAATTTGGGTTCATTATTGTCACCACTCAGTTATCAACACAGATGTACAAAGTTTGCCATTCTTAGTTTTACTCTGCCTTGTCATGTGCTATCTCTCTTCATTAAAAAAAATCACAACACTGAACTCTGCATTCATGTCTTTATTAGTTTAGATGATCAGCCCACCTGTTTTAATATCAGTTCAGGCATTCACTCTTGTGTGCACCAGGAATTGTTAATCCCACTCTCAGACTAGAAAGATAGCAGAGGAAGTTTTATTTTAATAAGCATGCAAAAATCAAAGTAGTAAAGTTAAAAATAAATGGCCCTCCTTCAGGTAAAGGAAAATATTAGGATAAAGTCAACCATATTTATGAAGGAAAAATTCAAACACCAGATCATGTTTTTTTTCTTAAAACCCTGGTCAAATGTATTTTCCTTTCATTGATAATCAAAACCAGGTCATCTTTATAGGAGCTAGAATTTTAATACAACATGGACATCTTGTTGGTTTTATTTAAGTGTTATCTCAATCCTTGATGTCCATAATCATTTTATCTTTGCTTATGGTTAATTGTCCTATGACTTCCATACACCTCTGTACCTATATATAGCATTATTCACCATTTCATTAATATCAAAAATGCACAATATGAAAATAGTGAAACTGAAGTTTTATGAAATTTGTAATGAAAAAAAATAATGGTGCCCAATAGCCCTTTTTCTGTATCTTTACTTTTCTATCTCTGTTTCATCTTCTTTGAAACCTTACTGTGAATGCTACCTTTATAGGAAAGGTGATTATTACAAGTGCCAATATTTTCTTATTTGACCCTGTCATCAGTAACTTTGGTTTTTTGGTGATTGTATCTCTTTCATTCATTGCTCAATGTGGAAACTGAAATACACTTGGAGTAAGGAGCACCGAAAGTAGGCCAGGAACCAAGCTCTCTGGGGCAGGTTTCACTTCCTGTGAGGGCTCATTTGAAGGAGGCTCTCACCACCCTGCCCTTGATGGGCTGTGGGGGGCGCCAGTTCCCCACCAGGGGCACTGGGGGTTCGTTCTCAGCACTGGACAGGAGGCTGCGCAGCTTGGCCATCTAAAAGGGGCAAAAGAAGGTGATCAGATCCACACTGGTCCAAGTGGACATATAAGTGTGTGAGACAGAGTTATGAACTGATGGTTTTTAAATAAGACAAACAACCCATAATACTTGCCTCCCATGTTCAATACAGAGTTACCAGATGACCCATTCCTGGTGATACAGACCTTTCATTTTTGTGTAGAAAGACTTTTTTAAATATAGGACTGCCATGCCCTCCTGAATTGCCCTGCCATGCCCTCCAGCCTTTCCTCCTGAATTTTGAAACAATTCTTTTCATCTGAGTGTTCAGTATGGAGTATATACCTCATGTAGGAGGGTGGACAGGGTTGGTGCAAATAATACATGTAAGTAAATGGCATTCATTGGTTATTTTTTAAAGGGCAGTAAGAAATGACAATCATGCTACATTTTAAATTTTCAGATGATAGGTGATCTTAAGGGAGAAGAATTCAGGAAATTCTTACCAGTAATGTTATATTTCTGTGTGAAAACCCTTTTAGCTTTTCTCCTTAAGATAATTTCATTTCTCTTTTAAAATATTTATACCAGTGAACCCACTGGTTAAACCTGATTTGTTGATAAAAATGACCATGTGTATATGAGTCCACAAGTGGCAAAAATAAAGAAGCATCTATGTCAGGGACAGGAGACTCTGGGAAACTGACTTGACTATTAGATATTACCTACTGAGGATCCAGTCTGTGTGCTGTCCACCTGCTATAATCTGTTCTTCTCCAGGTCCCTACCTACTCCTTTTCTACAAGTCTTTTCCTGAGAGTTTCTTTAATTTATGTTACCAGAGAATTCTTTGGATGAACAGTAAGAAGGGAGGACTGAACAGAGAGGTCAAAGGTACTAGAAACAGACAGACCAGAGGTAGAATCTCCATTTCTGTACTTGGTTGTGTGATCATAAGCAATTACTTACCTTCTCTGAGTTTTAATGTACTTACCTGTAAGATTGAAGAAACAGAATACACCTCAAAGAATGACAACTCTCTTTCATTGGCACCATTCTCCCCAGGCCTGGAGTTGCCCTCCCATTTCCTAACCAGTGTTCTGTAATTATTTGCTGCCAAACTAACAAAGACTAACTGGTGTTAATCAAAACCCTTAAGTGTTTCAAGAGTATAAACTTGGTCATTGTTCAGCATGACAACCCCCTTGAAACAATTTGTGTTATCCTGATACCCTTAGGGAGTCATGTTGTAGGAAGTTGAATAGGCTGACTGTAACTACCAGGGCCACCTATGAAACTTCTCATGTAGAGCTACTCTGTGAGCATCTGTGAGGCAGCTGGATACATTCAATTTAGCATATGTTTCCATGGAGCCAGCCAGTGATGAGTCCCATGCATGCCTCACCTGGTCAGAGCTCACAGTTATGGGCTCCTTGAGCAATAGCCACACAATGCACTCCTCACAGGGCGGTGTGGTGAAAGAACCATGGTAAGTCCAGTAGTCTCGACAGACAGGGAACAGGCATGATGGATCAAAGTTTGTGAAGGGTGCCTCCTTGCCCTGCAGAGCAGATGGGCAGGTAAGGTGAGAAGGTGAAATAAGTGGGTGCTATGAGTGCTCATACCACCCTCCCCAAGGCTCTCACCACAGAATTTGTCAGAATAAATTCAAAGGCAGTAGAGAAAATGGAACTTTTAAACTAAGTGTATGTCTTTCAGATAAAGGGGAAAGCATGCTTGCATGGTCTAACTTTATCTGGGACAGTCATTGTAATATGTATTCCTTTTTAACTGTCAGTAGAACTGTAATTCTATCACAACAAAAAGGAGAAACATATCTAAACCACAAAAGAAATAATTCATAACAGTTAATGCTTTTGGTTTAATGATTAAAAAACAGGCTCACATTTATACTGGATACTAAATATTTACTTTCTATGGTGGTAAAATGTACTAGTATTTGATTATAACAGTCCCAAAGATAATTAAAATGAGTCTGTTAATTAGAAAAGTCTGTGGTTAAAGTGAAAAAATATATAGGTGCTGCCCAAGAAAGAAAAGGCAACCTCAAGAGCCAAACATGTTGCCTCTGCAAATGTGTATGTTCATGTCCTGTACCTATATGTTATGTGTATGTGCATGTGTGTACACATGGTATGCGTGCATGGGTGTGCCTATGGTGTGTGGTGTGTGTGCAACATAGTGTGTATGAATATGGCATGTGCATGTATGTATGTGGTGTGTGTGCGTATATTGGTGGATGACCACTTTTAGCCACCTTTCTGAGAAAGTAATTATCTGACTGACAGTGAGCATTAAATAAGCTTATGTGTGTGAAATTTCTTTAAAAACTATAAGCACACAAATATAATGGCATGTATTTGTTATATATGTGCTTAGCATATACATCAAACTTAGTAACAGACTTTAGGTGAAAGAAATACACCCAAAATGTAAAAAGAAAAAATTGACAGACCTTGCTTTCTGATCTTAGAGAGAAAGTAAATATTTCTTACCTTTGTTTTAATTTTATCCAGTGCATCAAGAATCAGCTGGAATTCGCCCTTCTCACGTCCTATCTGTAAGAAAATAGAAAACCAATAATTACATTTTTCCCTTCTCCATAATTTGGTATTGTCTTAAAAACCAATTTTGATCCATCCATCTGCAGCCAGTGTTTTATAAATCTGCCAGGAAATCATGTACTAAGCAAAAACATAAGTTTATTTCTCTCCCTAAATTTTAGAGTACATATTTGCTGAACTAAACTTGGACTCCAAGCCTCTAAAGTACAGAACCACAAAATTACATGTTGATCTGCTTCTATGTCCTTGACCTTCTCTTCAAAGTCATTCAATTTAAAAAAAATAGAATTAAAACTAGGATGGATTCAATGTATCTAAAATTAAACTCACTGTCTTTTCACTCAGATCCACTCCACTTCCTGTTGTGTTGAGTTGAAGCAGGGAAATGACCCAGTGAATTAAGAACGTAAGACAAATTAGGTCATTTGAAAAGAAAGAAGCAAGATTTTCACCCCTAGCTTACAATCTAGATTATGTTACCACTAAATTCTTGTGTTGATGATATTAAGTCCTCTCAAACCAATGCTGGCTCAACAACACACATATTCCCTGTGCTGTCTTAGCTGGGACCATGAGTTCAGTGGTCACCCTAAACCACAGGGATGTGTAGACAGGCTCTGGGTATCACAGCATCCCCAACATCTCCTTTGCTGGTTTCCAGGGTAATGGGTATGAATAGTGGGAAAGAATAATGAGTCCTGCCCTCATCAACACCATAGCGAGTACCTTCAAGAACTTGACCCCAGCCCATCCTACACATGTGCACTCATCTGTAGATCCACAACTTGAGAAATATGACAAAAGGCACATTTTTAATAGGTTTGAGCTGATCTTAGCAGAACTATCTTAATTAGCTAAATGAATACTGAAATTCACTTTTCTCCCCTTTACACAAAAGGAGGGAGTAAAACTCATGTTATCCTAAGCTTGGGTAAGGTAGTCAATTTGAGAATAAATAACATGTCAATTTTTACCTTACCTTCAGAAAAATGCCAACCACAGCTGTTCCATCAGGTTGTTTCAGAGCTTCTGCAAATGTGTTGTACTTTGGATTCCAGTGAACCAAATGCAGCTGGAAACACAGAATGCAAGTTATAAGGTAAATTCCTAGTGTGAGGAAGCAAGTATCAAACTATTTATGAGAAACTCAATAATTATTCACTCTAAGGTTGCCAAATGCTTTCATAGAAGTTGACAACATTCTAAACATTAACATGCAATACTTTAATGACATATTTAATGGTTTTGAATATATATAAAATTAGGATAAATAGACTTAGGACTTTGTATAAACAATGAATAAAAATTAAACTTTTAATTCAAAGATTTGTTTTAGTTTTGCATAGCATTACTTCTTTTTCTGACCCAGTGAAACACAGAGCTATAAACAGGAATCTGCTAACATCCTAAAATCACAATTAATTGGGAATTAGGGGAGGAAACAGGAGGGACATGAACATTTTTATATCTACCTCCTTTTGCAGCCAGTGATAACCTAATCGTAATTTAGAATGTAGGCACCAGTTAAACTAGTCAAAGACCCATATTGAGCTACATAGAATGGCAAGAAAATACAATTGTTCATAGCAATTAAAACTATTCTATTCAAAGTCAAAGTGTGAGATAACTCCATATACAGGGGTCAAACTGCAAACCTTGCCCTCATTTGTAAGAAATGTACTAAAGTGCTCAACAATAGGGGGAGATGTTTAGAGGCATTCACAATAGTTAATCTATCTGGCCACTGGCTCTACAAATGAGCTGTGGAGAAATGGGATAACCACAGGTAACTATTTAGGGTCTTCCAGAGTTGGCTTAACCAACAATTCAGCTGTCTAAGAAAGTGTGCATGGTGCTCCTAAATTCCTATGCTGACTCGAGCCTGCCTGAGGAAAGAGTGGAGTGGGAAAATGGCATGATGCTCATCTCCTGGGCACTTATCATCTCTTAAACACTTGGCTTTATGGAGAGAACATGCAGGAGACTATAGTCTTAATTCCTAGGAATTTGTTGCCTTAGGCTGAGCTACAAATCATGCTTTTTTAAATGGGTTAACTAAGACAAAGAGTAGTATTTGTTCATACTAAATTTTGTGTGTATCTAAATGTGTGAATAAATATGTGTGCATATAATCACACACACAGTTATGCACACTCTTCATTAAGAGACAAGAACATGAGCATTAGCCAAAATTACTGAATGTTACTTTTAAGGCACCACATTCTTTAAAAACAAAGACAGCTTAGGGTGCTGGACAAGAGAATGAACTCAGATGCTGGTATGCATAAGGCAGAGCCCTAGGTCCAGCACTCCTTGGCTAGGTAACTTGTCTGTGCCTCAGTTTTTTCATTTGTGACCTGTCTTGTAGAGTTGCTGAGAGGATCACACAAGTTAACTCTTTACCTTTATCTTTTCAGTCCCTTTGGAGCCCTGGTCTTTTATTTTTTCTATTCGGCTGCTATTCAAGTTCTTAAAATCATCTCAAAAGCCTTCCCTAATGGTGCTAATGGCCCTGTCCTCCCTTAACTGTCTAGCCTAGAATTTTGGGCAGCTTCAGCTCAGGCTGAAATGATTACAGCTCCTTACACAACTACAGGCTTGATGCAGAAGTGGTGGATGCAACTTCATGGCTTTTCTGTTCCTCACTGTGTGAGCCCCAAAGTAAGTGACAGCTGTGCCTCCTACCTCTGCTGCGTACTTGACTCCATCCACAGTGTGCTCGGAGCCGTGATCATCAGAGGAACCCCAGTGCAGGTGGAACTGGCGGAGCCGGTAGGGTCCACTGAGAGGACCACCCCTCAGCACTGTGATTCAGAGAAGATGATTCAACAGTGAACTCATCCCACTTCCTGATCCCCACTTTAAACATGTGCTCTGATGGACAAGGCATGATGAGTAAATGGGTGGGCCACACATTGGCCCCTTTCTCACAAAAGAAAGTTTTGAGATCCTCAAAGTCAGTGGCATCTCCCTTCGTCTTATTTGTTTGCTCATTTTATTATTTTAAAATGTCAATTTAACATTTATGAAAATAAAAGTAAAACAACAAGTGAAAAGTAAAGAGATAGCAAACTAAAGTGTGGGTTGGTCACGCGGTGCAGCGGGAAGATGTGACTCACAGTTGAGAGCCAGATGTCCACACCTCTATAGCTGTGTGCCCTGAGGCAGGTTGCTAAATTTCTATGAACCAGTTTTTGCATCTCCATGAAGGTGATAATAATACTAACCTTTCTGAGCTGCTCTGAGGATTAAATGAGATTAAGGACTTTAACTGTTCATCACAGTACCCAGCATGGCAAGCACTGAGGAAATGTGAATTCATATCTGCACCTTGTGTCCAAATACATTTTGCTTTAAGACTCCAAGAAAGAGCTTTCACCCATGTCTAATTTAAACTATGTCTGTTTGGATAAGATGAAATGGGAAAGTCAAAAGTTTCCTAGGAAATCAATCAGTGTGGACATGTAAACTAGATAACTCTCGGTAGCATGAATTGGAACTTGTTGTTCAAATAACCTCAAACCTGTCACTTAATTTGGTTTCATGTCATTCAGCCTGGGGAGTGATTTAGAATTTGAAATATTTCTTAAGTGATATTGGAAACTATCCAGAAACCTTAAAATCAAGATTTAGCAGTATAAGCTGGATCAAAACAGAATTCAGTTCTAGAAAGAACTGATTACCTATCAGTGCTGAGGTGACCCACTGAAACCACAGTATACATACCTCTGAAACAATAAATTGAGGCTCAAATGAGCTTTTTTTTTCAGGTAGAAATGAGTGGAGTGATTTATTGCATTTTCCTGTCCAACCAATAGGAACAGTCACTATCTCACAAGTTCAATTTATTAGAATAAACTACGTGATTTTTGCTTACCACAATGGCATTTCCATGTGGTCCAACTTAATAGATACTGTTTAATTTTGTTGTTTATCCTTCAAAATGGAACTTGATTTACATAGAGAAGGGAGAAAAAAGTAACAGATACCAATATGACATTATTGCTTAAGAAAATAAAAACTTCTATGATATTTCTGACTTGGAATTATGACTATTGTTCTTCATGACAACATCATCTGGAATATTCATTTATGTACATAAATAAGAACAATTTAAACATTTTTACAAACATTATAAGATGTTATAAGATGTATTAGTGTACACCAAGCATGAACATATTCAGGGAAGATTCTTACCTATTATACAGAGAAATAATGCATTTGTAATTAATGTGTTTTTATTTCACTGATTTGCTTAATAGTGTAGGTAAAATAAAGAGTTTTTGGTAAACATGTCATTTTTCATTTTTCCACAAACACAAAAAGAAATTGTCAAGTACTTCAAAAACATTCACCAAAAAGATTAATCAGATAAACCCTGATAAAGCACTGAGGGTAAGTCTTCTTGCCCTTATTTAATTAATACAGTGGCCCTGTTCCCTTCCCAGGATTGACTCCACTACATACCAAGGGAAGTATGACCCACTTCGTTTCTTTCTTACGTCCCTTGCTTTCTAGAATGGAATCTCTGCCAAACTTGGGAAGAAGCCTTGAATGTGGGCCATCAGAGTATGGAGAACACTCAGCACTCACCTCTGCTCAGTGCCATCACCTCTTTACCCATCTTCATCTCAGGGGTGCATGCAACTTTTTCCCTGGGCATGAGCCATGCTACAGCAGAAAAATGCCAGGGGGCACGTCCCTCTTCAGTGCACACACATGTACTTCTTCAAAACCAGAGCAAAGTCAAAATGTTGTCTCCATTTTCAGAGATGAAATGTCCCCTCTCCCCACTAATTCTGATAGTGCCATAAGTTACATTTGCCTGTACCGATGTTGAAACCTCCATGTCCTCAACCTGAGGGTCATACTTACTTGAACGATCAAAAGAATCATCAAACACTACCCTGCAGGTCTTCCCATTGTTGAGGATGGTCTTGCAAGAGCCTGGGTCATAAGAAACTGACCATGGCGGCAGAGAAGAGTCGTACTTAATGTCCTTAGTATGCAGCTCGATGGGCGACTGGTTGTCTCCCTTGGCAATTGGGTAAAGCTCATGCCAGTGGTCGGGACCTATGACATCAGGTTGAGGGGATTTATTAATTTGGTAGCACAGTCCAAACCCATTTTCTAGTTAATTAAACCAGCAGTGACTGCAGAAGTTTTTGGATTTCAGATGGGGAAATCCAAGGTTTGGAGTGTGAGACAAGTGTGTTACTAGTATACCTGAAGACTGTTTAACTCCTTCCCTTCCCTCTGCTTGCTCAAGAATACAGTCTCAAAGGCTTCTTTTTGAAATGGACTTCACCCCTCCTTTGACCAAATCCATCTTCTATCATCCAGCTGGAAGAAAAGCACTGACCACAGGTAGTTTTCGGAGCATTACCCTGTCACAGATGCAACCTGTTGCAGGCAGAGAAGGGGCTCCTATATCTGCACCAGACTCAGAAAGGTGAGTGCCTGTCCAGTGCCAGGAATTTTAGGGACACTCAGAACTGGACCTGTGATGACTGACTTCTCAGAAGATGCGTGCTCTTGATGAGTTACCCAGCCTCTGTGAGCCCTGTTCTCTCTTAAAATAATAGCAACTCTACACTAGGGAGAACTTCCAAGACAAAAGGAAAGAAGGGTCTGAGGTTTTGGCACTTGGTAAGTGTGCAGTGAAAGTCCAATCCGACCCCTTCCCCCACGTTTTCTGTAGTTGTTCACTCTGCAAAGCAGGGTGCCTCAGGCACGTCGGGAACTTACCATTGTGGCTGGCGTAGCCCCACTCTTTGGCCATGGTTGTCCTCTCACCGGGTGGCTCCTGCCTGCTCTCCGAAGAGTCCCAGCACGAGCTGCGCCTTTTATACAAGTCCCCACATCCCTCATGGCCTTATTAGGTTAGCGTGGGGGCAGGGGGCTAAGCTGGTTGGAGTGGTATTCCGGAGGCGGTGTGGGAGAGGCCATTGAATGCCAAAGGCTGGACAGCTGTCTGGTGGGGTGGGCAGAGGTCCCGCATGCCACCTCCCTCCTGACCCGTCCCCTGGATCTGCGGTGCCTTTTGCTTGGTCCCCATGTCCCCCGATGCATTACTTTTGTGGGAGGGACAGAGTGTTGCAGCCGTCCTTAGCCGCCACCTAAGACAACCGGCGCTGAAAGCTACCCAGGAAGTAGCTGCGCACTCCCCCCGACCCCCTGACTCCCGCTGGAAGGAATGCGCTTGCTTGCCTGGCGGGTGCGCGCCTCCCTTGCAGGCGACTTGGAAAGTTCTAGGAACACGGATGGGAGGGAGGGTTAGGAGGGCAGATCCCCAGCTCTGTTATCCTTGGAGTCTGAGGACAGAGGCCTGTCCTGGAGCCGCAGCAGGGGGCGTTCCCCACTCAGACTCAGAGTCCTCTTGGTCAGGACACGGGCGGGGCCAGGGGACTCCGCAGACGCAGAACAGAAGCCTGCTACTGTGACCCCCCACTGCCTGAGCTGCTCCTCTGCTCACAAAGTCATAATATTCTGCAGTGTGAAAGGCTTGGACGTAAAGTGAGTCTGTGGTTTAAAACGAATGACCTCACTCTCCAAGACATACTGAAAAATTGGGAGAAAAATCTAAGCGGAAGGTTTTCAGAATTGCTTTGATTTTTTCCCTCCGTCTCCCAAGTCATTCATTCATTCATTCATTCATTCATTCATTCATTCATTCATTTTAACCTGATGAACCAGGCAAAAGGAGAGAGCTGGCCAATGCATGGCCGCATGCCAGAAATGTATTTTCACAGAAGTCAGTGTAGTAGCTATTTATATTCTAAATTTCTTCTTGGTTCTAAACCAGCAATAATTTTAAAAAGACAGCAAGAAAAGACAAACTTAATGTCAGTGCTTCCTTGAACAAGTTTGCAGTCTACATATCCTTATTTACTCTGACTTTTATTGATGCTAATATCTTGTATTTGGGGATAACAACGCTTGAAAGGGAACTCTCTTAACATGGTAAAAGCTAGCTCATCTCCACGGCATGTGGAATGATTGAGCACACTCATAACCTGGACACCAGGGGAGTAACTCCCCAGAGTATTTTTGTGACAGGGGTCATTTGATCCACACAATAGTTGTGTGGAATCAAGAACTAAATAGTTTGGAAAATTCAGGCAAACACAGCAAAGCAAATGTCCTTAGACTCTGAGCTCTCAAATGTCAGGGTTAGAATAGAAATTCTGCCCAGTTGGCCTGTCCAGGCCCATTTTCTGCTTTTGCTGTGTTAGTGTGATGTGCAGTCTATGGTTGATGAATATGTTTTATATTTCTTATTGAGGGTATAATTATGTGTATTAGTAAAATATGATCCTGTTCCAATTCATTAAATTGTTACAATCTTTCTTTTTCTGACATGTGTAGTTAGAAGATAATTTCATGCTATTTAATACAGATAAAGAGTTTAATAAATGTTTATACCAAGAAAAGCCAATAACCTAGGAATTCATCACAGTGTTACTGTTTAGGCATAGAAGTTCTAAAAATGGATTTTCATTAATTAAAATAAAAAGAATACATAATGAACAAACAATAAATTAAAGACTTGAACAATGGACAATGGTACATAATTTCAAGTGAACAATAGCTAATATTTGCAAAATGAAATATTTAATAGTTTTAGGTGTGCTATCTTAAAAAATGATCATTGGTGTTTTCATTGTACATTCTTATAAGAAAGTTAATAAAATTTGAAATTTAGATCAAAACATGTCATTTCAGATCACAATATACTTTTCAGAAACCACAAATTTATCATCTGGTCCTTAATTGATTTACTCCAGCATATTTATCTATAAATTTCAAAATGCTCGATCTACAGAGTAGAGATAAATTCTATCCAAGACTAAGATCTCTGGAATGGCTTAAAGAAGGAAACCATTAGGTACACACTAAGATAAATAATGCCAGCAAAATAACTAGGAATGGTTAACCACAAATGATTTCCAAGCATCCTAACAGCATGTCTCCCAGCACAGTTACTAGAAAGTTGACATTATTTGTAAAATTTTTCCCCCTAAAATGCATATATTCATACAGAGGCAGAGAGAGAAAGAGAGAGTTGAATATAAATAGAGCAACCCAGGAGAGTAATTTGGGTAAACAGAAGTTTGGGGGGAGGGGTGTCTGATTGAGGAAGTTTCAACTAGGTCATATGTTAAAAATATAAACTTGGAAGATCTAAGATGACAAAATTTAAATATATTTTTATTCTTAATTTGGCATTTTATTTTGCAAGATACTGGATAATATAACTAAATTAAGTGTGCAAATTTATATCATTTGGTGCTTTTAGAACACCAGAGGAAAAAAAGGAGAAATTGGCTCTTTATTCACCCCTGCAATTAAAGCATACATTTGAAATAACTGCATAATTGTGTTTAAATATTTTATATGCTATAGGAGCATATATTTTCTACTACATTTTTATTTTTATAGAACAAGTTTTATGATAGAAATATAAAAACAATAAATATAAAAATGAAACTTAATAATAAAATATAAAAATGAAAAATATAAATATTAAAACCAAAGAAATGTAATAAAAATGAAATAAAACCAATAAAATAAAATCTGATAAATCTAAAACATTATCAAATCTAATAAAAATCAAAAATTTAAATTAATCTATTTGTCATACATAACATAATGTTTACATTCTGCCTTAAAAATGTCATTTTTTTCTTCCCCCCAACCCCAAAAGAATTATTTTCAGGAAGTTTGGCTCACCATTTTATATGTGAATATAGCAGGCTCAGTTCTCAAGTTTGACACCAGTGACAGCTGAGCTACTTGGATGTGATCTTAAAATTTGGCTCTCATTCATGGCAAATATGTTGGCAAGCAGCCTGTAGCCTTGTCCCAACTGGTGTCCCTCACTATATGCACCCATCTAAGATAGTCACTTTACTTGAGGGTGAGAGTATGAATATAAGTGTGAGAATGCCCTATCTATACAATAAGATTTGATCATCGAGGTTCATAAGTTCAAACTCTTTTCTTACAAACACAAACTCTTCTTATAAAATATAGCAATGTGTTCTGGCTGGTATGGCTCAGTGGACTGAGCTCCCACCTGTGAACCAAAGGATCACTGGTTCAATTCCCAGTCAGGGAATATGTCTGGGTTTCAGGTCAGGTCCCCTAGTATGGGGTATGTGGGAGGCAACCACACGTTGATGTTTGTCCCCCTTCCTTCCCCTTTCTAAAAATAAGTAAATAAGATATTTTTTAAAGCACAAAATGTGAAAGAATACTGGCCCGGCCATCCTGCGGTATTCATCTCGGCTGCAGATGTTCATTAAACACGCATAATACTCAGAATCTATCATAATTCTGTGGGGATAATAGAGAACATGGCTACACCCTCTAGTGGGGACCACCCTGTACCTTTACCCGAGTGGGTTTTTATTGAGAAAGTAGACTTGGTTTGTGGATTCACAAGTCCAGCAGACAGGATCAAAGGGAACAGGTAACTTACAAAGATGCTAACAGAGTCCCTGTTGTGATTTTGGGCAGAGATTGGAGTTTTATCATATGAAAGGACTACAGGTTCCAAAGGTTTCCTGTCTGTTTCTTTAAATTCCAAGTTAATAACATCCTCCAGCAAACAGGGCTATTTGCTTAGCCCTGAGAAGGGCAGGAGACAGAGGCAGCCAGGAGACTTGGATTTAAGTACAAAGACTCAGGCTCAGAGGGGGCAGGGGTTGATGTTGATCACCCCTTCCTTTCCACAGCCCCTTCATTTCCACAGCCTCGTGAGTCTCATCCCAGAGGCCTTTATGTGATCAGAACCTGTCTTAGGTCGCTCCTTCCTTGAGGAGTCTTACCCATCATTGGTTAACTGATCAAGCATTAAAGGCCAAGCACAGAACAGATAGCGTTCATGCGTTCACGCCAGGGGAATAAGTTTTGTCTCCTTAGTGGCTCCTGGTCCGGAGGTCTCTCACTCAGCCTAAGTCACAGGGGGTCACAGCTTCCTGAGACCAGGCAGGGCGGCCCTCAACAACAAAATATAGTAACTGCATGCTAAACAGAGGAAAATTCATTAATTAAATTTCATGATACCTTTGCTTAAGATCAAATTTAGATCGCCAAGTCTAGTTTTCAATAACTTGAGGATAGTTTTTGGTTGTAAAATTAATGAGTGGGATTGTGTTTTGTTTTGACATTTCATAGCACGTAGATGGTCATGTGCCCAAATTTTTCTTTGGTGTCAGACATGTCCTCTGAGAAATGGGAAGAGTGATGCCTGCCTTCCAGGGGTCTGTTTGGCTTACATGAGATCATGCTGCAAAACCTCGGCACAGTGCAGACAGTGTGTTTGTCATTCCACAACTTAGTACCTTCTCTGATCTTGTTCAGTTTCTTCAGTGTCTCTCCAGGAAGTCACCTACCCTAACTTACCCTCAATCCTTGTCTATTGCAAGCAGTGCCTCTGTTCATGCACACAGCAGAGCCTGGGCTGACCTGCAGACAGCTATTGTGTGGAAGATTCAGCTTGCAACTTTCCTGCCAGCACTGGGCTGCTACATACCATAACCAGGATCTTTCACACAGTGAGTGTGCAAGTTAACTTTTTTAACTAAGTGTGACCAATTCCAAGCAAAATGTATTCACCTTATCTAAGAAAATTAACTGTGATAAGAATTTTTAAAAATATGATTCCAACGTGTCCTAACACTTCTCTGGTATATTAATTGACAAAAAATTATTAAATGTGAAATTCAGCTCCTCTAAATGGCATTTGGGAGTCTTCAAATGTCTGCCCTACCTGGTTGACAGCCTTCCCCCAAACTTCCTGTCCATACTCACCCACCCTCCGCTTCAGCCCTTTTTTGTGTGTTATTTTAACTTTTTTCTTAAGTAAATTATTTTGTTTTCCTGGGAAAAATCAAGCAGCAACCTCCCTTCTGTAGAAGCTAGAATAATATCAAGTCTACTTTCTCCTGTAAAGTATTGCTACCATGGGCTGGTCATGTGAATTCTCAGAATAATCATAACTTTCCTGAACACTTTACTCAATAATTAGCACCAAATGAGGTAACACATGTGTAAGCACTTGATAACTCACACTTCTCATTTATCATTATTCCCACTTTACCAATTTAATTGAATAAATATTTAAGAGCTGGGAGTTTTGGACATCACAATGGCTAATTTGCAAAGCATGAACCTGGTAAATCAAAAATCGTGGATTCTTAAAGGCATTAAGAGACACTCAAAGCCTGGCTGGTGTGGCTAAGTTGATTGGGTGCTGTCCCCCAAAGCCAAAGTTTGCCGGTTCAATTACTGGCCAGGGCACATGCCTAGGTTGTGGGCTCAGTCGCCGAATGCAACATGTGTGAGAGGCAACCAATCGATGCTTGTCTCTCACATTGGTGTTTTGTTCCCTCCCTTTCTCCTTCCTTTCCCCTTTCTCTAAAAATAAATAAATAAAACCTTTAAAACAGAGAGGTGATAGAGATGATTTTTCATCAAATTTCTGAATAACATACCAGAAAAACATCTACATTATTCACATTTTTATAGCCTCTCATGTCATTCAGTATTTCTTTATTTTTCAAAAATTAATTGAGACCAATAGGAATCTTAGAATTACTGGAATACACCACACAGCTATTTTACCCTATTTATTCCAAATAAATAATGAAGTTTAAGTAATCTATTCTTAAAATACCTTACCTTGATATAATTGTACAATTTTCAATATTTTTAGCTTAATTGAGGTATAATTGACAAATAAAGTTGTAAGCTATTTAAAGTGTACATCATTTATTTTTGTGTAAATTTAGGAAAATGAGGTAAATTATTATAAAAATAAAGTGTGCATTGTGATGATTTGATATACATCTACACTGTGAAAAGGTTCCTCCCATCTAGTTAACTAACACATCCATCACCTCACCTATTTTTCTTCATGTATGTGTAAAATCATTTAAGTTCTGCCTCTTAGCAAATTTCAATTACACAGAACAGAGTTATATTAGATCCTCAAATTTTATTCATCTTATAGCTGAAAGTTTGTACCCTTTTACCAGGCTATTCCTATTTCTAGTTTTCTGTATTTTAAAACTAATTTTTTTTCTCCATAACATGCTACTTAGTATCTTCATTTTCTCCAATGTAGGTTCCACTAAGAAAAAAAAAATGCTGTTAATTAAACCACCACGCACTCTGTTTTAAAAATCTCATCAAAACTGTTTCAGCCTACCTCATAACCTAAAACCAAGATATGACTCATTATTATCTGTTGTCTTTAGAAAAAATTATTTGGACACTTCTGATTTCGCCTATAAGTGATACAGATTATCTTTTCATTGTGGCAAGAAAAAACTCATAATTTCTGTTTAGTTATAGTTCTATAATATAGTTTGTTACTTTGCTTTATTCAACCTAACACATCCTTTTGATTTGTAATATTTTCAGGAAAAAATTATTTTGTGTGGTATAATGTTAATTTCTCTGATAAATGACAGTCAACAGAAATTCCTGGCATATAGTTTGGTCTTTGGTATTTAAACCACTGAAAATTAACATGAAATTTTGAGGTGAATTTTCTCAAGCTCGAAACTTTCTTAGTTGACAATTATCACGGTAAAGAAAAACACAATATGGTGAATTTTCTGGTCGAAAATGATTATGATAAATCCTAATTGTAGATAACATAAAATTGGGAGGAGAATTCCATTTTGAGAGTGAAGAGTTGCTTTGAGCTATGGATTTATGTGCTCTGGTACATGAGTTCTCTACCTTGTTTTGGCAGAGGAATGCTTATGATAAAAATTTTAATATATCATTTCTGAAATGCCAGCTCACTATCTCTCCAAAAAATAGATACAGTATTCTTTCTCTGTGGCCTTGAAAGGTAGAATACAACATGCATGCTAATCATATGAAACCCTGTAGAACTAATAGTGTTGAGTGAAATCAATATAAGTATTGATGTCTAGAACACATGTGTTTTTTTACATGATAGCATAAATATTTTCCTGGAGCTAATTCAGTGTATAAGTACAATTGAAGGTTTTGGAATCACAGTTTCATATCAGAATTAGCTGAAATACAATATGTTTTTCTTCACACATTTGAAGTATCACGTATATTCAAAAGAACTTGAGGAATTTATATTCAACACTAAAGCAAGTTATTTTGTAATATCCAATCAATTTTTAATGTGTTTTATTGTTTATGCTATTACAGTTGTCCCACGTTCCCCCCTTTATTCCCTTCTGCCCTGCACACCCCTTCCTGATGCAGACTCCGGCCAGTGGTGTCCACAGTGTTGTGGATGTGATGAATAAATTATCATGGACTGCAGAAGTCCTGTGGAGAGAAGGGACAGCATGGCCGCTCTCTGAGTGAAAGAGTGACCTGATCCTTGCCTGGACAAACTTTTATTGTTTTCTGGGAGCATTATATTGTCAGGCAGTAATGATCAAACAATAGATAACATTAAAAAAACTATGAGGGCTTTTTCTGAGTCAAGATCAGTTAGCTGAAGGGCCATAAAACTTTGGTGAACAAACTCATTTTATGCTTGGACCCTTTTCAGAAAATTGAGGGCATTTTTAGCAAAGCAGGTTTCACAGGATTTCATGCATTCTTTCTTAGGCCTGATCACTCTGGGGAACCACCTGTTCCTTTCCAGGGCTGCACTGCCCTCCAACATGGTTTCAGGCTGAAGTCAGGTAGGAGAAGTAAGGCAGGTAAGAGATCAGGACACTTCTTGCAGACAGAATGAGGACTCAGGCTATGTAAAAGCCAAGGGCTGAAGGTCTATCATTCTCTTTTTCTATAGCTCCCCAAGTCCTTCCCTGAGGGAACCTGTTTGACCACACCTGTCTTAGGTCATCCCTCCCTTGAGGAATCTTATCAGTCTTTGGCTAATTGGTCATCCACCTGGGGCCAAGCAGGGTGAAGTAAAAAGGGTAGAGGTGGCACCCCTGCCAGGAAGATAAGTTTTATCTCCTTAGTGGCTTATGGTCTCAAGGTCTTTTACTCAGTCTTAGCCATGGGGGGTTACAGCTTCTGAAAGTAGGCAGGGCAGCTCCCAACACGTTCCCACCAGCATTCCCCCACTTTAGTTCATGTCCATGGGTCATAGATGGAAGTTCCTTGGCTTCTATATTTCCTATACATTTCTTAACCTCCCCTATTTTCTACCTACCATTTATTCTACTTATTCCCTGTACCTTTTTTCCCTTTATACCCCTCTCACTCCCTCAGTGATAACCCTGCTTGTGATTTCCATTTCTGTGAGTCTGTTCCTGTTCTAGTTGTTTGCTTAGATCATTTTTATTTATTTATTTTTTTAGGTTTGGTTGTTAATAGTTGTGAGTTTGTCATTTTACTGTTCATAGTTCTGATCTTCTTTTTCTTAGATAAGCCCCTTTAACATTTTATATAATAAAGGCTTAGTGATGATGAATTCTTTTAACTTGACCTTATCTGGGAAGCACTTTATGTGCCCTTCCATTCTAAATATAGCTTTACTGGATAGAGCAATCTTGGATGTAGGCCCTTGCCTTTCATGACTTCAAATACTTCTTCCCAACCCCTTCTTGCCTTTAAGGTCTTTTTTAAGAAATCAGCTGAACATCTTATGGGAACTCCTTTGTAGGTAACTGTCTCCTTTTCTCTTGCTGCTTTTAAGATTATCTCCTTATCTTTAATCTTGGCTAATGTAATTATGATGTGCCTTGGTGTTTTCCTCCTTGGGTGCAACTTCTTTGTGACTTTCCTAGCTTTCTGGACTTCCTGGAAGTCTATTTCCTTTGCCAGATTAGGGCAGTTCTCCTTATTTTCTCAAATAAGTTTTCAATTTCTTGCTCTTCCTCTTCTTCTTCTGACACTGCTATGATCAGATGTTGGAACGTTTAAAGGCATCCTGGAGATTCCTAAGCCTCTCCTCACTTTTTTGAATTCTTGTTTCTTCATTCTGTTCTCATTGAATGTTTATTTTCCTTCTGCTCCAAACCATTGATTTGAGTCCCAGTTGCCTTCCTGTCACTGTTGGTTCCCTGTACATTTTCCTTTATTTCACTTTTTCATAGCCTTCATTTTTTCCTCTATTTTGTGACCATACTCAATGAATTCTGTAAGCTTTCTGACTGCCAGTGTTTTGAACTGTGCATCTGACAGGTTGCCTATCTCTTCACCTCTTAGTTGTATTTTTTCTGGAACTTTGTTCTGTTCTTTTATTTGGGCCATTTTTTTTGTTTGTTTGCTTTAGTGAGCCTGCTATGGGGTAAGGGGCAGAGCCTTAGTTGTTCACCAGGGTAAGGCAACCCAAGTCCCTATGTTGTGATGCTGTCAGTTGGGGAGAGGTTTGAGAGGGAACACTGCCACTTGCTCTACTCTCTGCCAGCTTTCAGTCACTTCTGGGGCTACCCACAAGCAAATTGGGCTCTTCTGGTGCTGATTCCTAGGTGTCTGTGTGTGTGTGTGTGTGTGTGTGTATCTTCTAGGACCCTGTGGTTGTTTCCAACTAACTCCCCTATGAGGCTGGAAATTTCTCCCAATGCCACAACCCTCACAGGTTTTATCAGTCAGAGGTTTTGAGGCTTTATTTTCCCACACTGGGACCCTGGGTTGCGCGGTCTGTCTCGCTCTTCAGTTGTTCCTCCCAGTTTATCTGCATGGAAATGTGGGACCACCTGCTCTGGCAGCCAACACCTGGCCTGCTTCAAGAGTCCATGCCAAGAGTCCTCTCCATCCCCGCTGCCCATCTCTGTCCCTCCTACCAGTCTGGGTGAATGTTTCTTCTTTAATTCCTCAGTTGTTGGACTTCCATACAGTTCAATTTTCTGGTAGTTCTGGTTGGTGTTTGTTTTTAAATTTGTTGTTGTTCTTCTTTTGGTTGTGCAAGGAGGCAGTGTGTCTACCTATGCCTCTATCATGGCTGGAAGTTCTGAAGTATTGCGTGTATTCAAAATAACTTAAGGAATTCATATTCAATACTAAAACAAATTATTTTGTAAGATCCAATCTATTTTAAAATTAAAGCAAAATATTGCTGAAGAGAAGCTATAATTAGTCTCTTCAGACTATCCTACTGATAATGGAGTATAAGTAAACAAAAAGTACTTGTATGACATGTAAAAATGAATTGCAATTTTTGAAGAGCCAGAGCTTCTTTCTTAGGTCAATGCAAGCTTTCATATCTCACTCTTTAGACCAAAGAACCTAGTCATTGTTATTTAATATTTATAAACATCAACAACATGGAAAAACTGGAAGTCAAACCTACATTTTCGGGCCAACTAAGTTTCCATCTCGATTTGATGCATAAGGACAGACAGTAACTGGTGGGATCACAGTGAGCTGGATAGAAAATAACACAATCAGAGGCCAGAGTGTGCTGCTCCTGCTCAGAGAAGATCTGTCTGGCTGCCTCCCCAGTTGATCCCTCATTAAACTCCAGGTTCTACTGATAGTTTGTCCCTTTGTTCATTCACAGCTTGAATTCTCAAGGGTGCCCAAGTGGATCAGATTTTTGGTTTTCAGTTTCATATACAGTAGTAATCATTTATGATTGACTTTAAAGGCATTCTTCTTTTCAGAAGGTGCCAAGGAGGCTTAGAAAAGACAAATAATTCACAAAGAGAAATCTCCACTTAAAGGGAATAGATGAACCTTGCTGTGTATCCTGGATAGGAGAATACACGGATACCTTGCTCACAGCCAGATTGATGCACAGGGCTCTTCCCAAAATAAACAGGCCTTAGGTCCATGTGTGGCAAGCATTGTATTGGGTTGGCCAAAAAGTCTGTGTAGTTTTTTCAATAAAATGAAAGACATTTTTCATTTTTACCAATAACTTCCTTAATTGGTATATTTTGAGTATGTCAGCTATTTCCTACTATTGGCTTCTAATGAGTAGAGGCCAGGGCTGCTGCTAAATAAACATTTTCCAATGCATAAGACACCCATACAGTAAGGAATTATGTGACCAAAATGTCAATAGTACCAAGAAACTTCACAAACCACTTTTGACAAGTTTAACCAGTCACA
Source organism: Tonatia bakeri (assembly GCA_004024845.1). Lineage (NCBI taxonomy): Eukaryota > Metazoa > Chordata > Mammalia > Chiroptera > Phyllostomidae > Tonatia > Tonatia bakeri. Next base: position 52,494 of record PVIA01005778.1, read on the forward strand.
GCACCTTCATATATTACACAATTTTTTTATGTGTGTTTCAGTGGCATTTTTACCTTTCTTGAAATAATAAAGCATAATATAGAGAAAATGTATATTTTTTCATCTTCAATATTAAAATGGTTGTACAAAAATTCACCAATTTTGATAAGTGTATTTTAAATTCCTGCTGATATCATAGCTGTCACAATACAATGTAACAAAATTGTTTTGAATGAAGTTAAAAACAACTAATCAAAACTTTCAGCCAAGATGGAGGTGCAGGTATACACACTGTGCCTCCTCTCACAACCAAAAGAAGGACAACAATAATTTAAAAACAAAAACCAACCAGAACTGATAGAAAAACAAACTGTATGGAAGTCCAACAAACAAAGAGTTAGAGAAGACACATTCATCCAGATCAGCAGGAGGGACGGAGCCAGGCAGCTGGGCAGAGAGGACTTGCAGCAAGGTGGTGACTGGAGGAACGGAGAAGGTAAGGTGGCAGCTGGCTGACCCAGTGAAGCGGCAGATTGTGGAGTGGGTGGTTCCACATTCATGTGCAGATAAACCAGGGGGAACAGCTGGGGAACGAAAAAGACTGTGCAACCCAGGGCTCCAGCTCCAGGGAAATAAAGCCTCAAACCACTGATTGAAAACACCTGTGGGGGTTGAGGCGGCAGCAGGAGAAACTTCCAGCCTCACAGGAGAGTTCATTAGAGAGAACCACAGGGTTCTAGAATGTACACAAGCCCACCCACATGGGAATCAGCACAAGAAGGGCCCACTTTGCTTGTGGGTAGTGGGGGAAGTGACTGAGATCCGGCAGAGAGTAGAGCGAGCACCATTACTCCCTCTTGGATCCCTTCCCCACATACACTGTCACAACACAGTGAAGTAGGTTGCCCTGCTGAATATCTAAGGCTCCGCCCCTTATATGGATCAGACACATCGAGACCAAAAAAAAAAAAATGGCCCAAATGAAAGAACAGATCAAACTCCAGAAAAAATACAACTAAGCAATGAAAAGGTAACAGCCTATTAGATGTGCAGTTCAAAACACTGGTAATTAGGATATTCACAGAATTGGTTGAATTTGGTCACAAATGAGATAAAAAAATGAAGGCTATGATAAGTGAAATAAAAGAAAATGTACAGGGAACCAATAGTGATGGGAAGGAAACTGGGACTCAAATCAATGGTGTGGACTAGAAGGAAGAAAGAAATATTCAACCAGAAAAGAATGAAGAAACAATGATTCAAAAAAGTGAAGAGAGGCTTAGGAACCTCTGGGACATCTTCAAATGTTCCAACATCTGAATTATAGGGGTACCAGGAGGGGAAGAGGTAGTGCAAGAAATTGAAAACTTATTTGAAAAAATAATGAAGGAAAACTTCCCCAATCTGGCAAAGGAAATAGACTTCCAGGAAGTCCAGGAAGCTCAGAGAGTCCCAAAGAAGTTGAACTCAAGGAGGAACACACCAAGGCACATCATAATTACATTAGCCAAGATTAAAAACGGGGAGAGAATCTCAGAAGCAGCAAGAGAAAAGGAGACAGTTACCTACAAAGTAGTGCCCATGAGACTGTTAACTGATTTCTCAAAAGAGACCTTGTAGGCAAGAAGGGGCTGGAAACAAGTATTCCAAGTCAAGAAAGGCAAGGACTTACACCCAAATTGCTCTATCCAGCAAAGCTTTCACTTAGAATGGAAGGGCATATAAAGTGCTTCTCAGATAAGGTCAAGTTAAAGGAGTTTGTCATCACCAAACCCTTATTATATGAAATGTTAGAGATTTATTTCAGAAAAAGATTTAAAAATATGAACAGTAAAATGACAAAAAACTCACAGTTTTTAACAACCACACCTGAAACCAAAAGAAAAGCAAACTAAGTTAACAACTAGATCAGGAACAGAACCACAGAAATGGAGATTACATGGAGGGTTAGCAACAGGGGAGTAGGCTGGGGAGAGAGGGAGAAAAGGTACATAAGTAGCATAAATGATAGGTAGAAAATAGACAGGGGGAGGTTAAGAATTGTATAGGAAATGTAGAAGCCAAAGAACTTATAAGTATGACACATGGACATGAACTAAAGGGGGAAAATGTGGGTGGGAGGGGGTGTGCAGGATGAAAGGGAGTGAAGGGGGGAAAATGTGACAACTGTAATAGCATAATCAATGAAATATATTTTTAAAAAGACAACTAATCACTACTAGAGCCATCATATCAAAAAAACTAAATGAACTTTTTGGCCAACACAATATTTGGCCTCACAATTTCTTTTCTAAGTTATTATTTTTTTCACACAGGGATCAGAACTGAGCCTGAGGGGTGGGGCTGATCATATCTTTTCACCTTCAGCCTAAGTCACAAACTTCCCAGATTGATATTTGATTGATAGGAGGAATAATGAGCTTGGTTGTTTGGCATTCAGTGCTCAGATTGCAACCAGCAGCACTGCTTCATCTGGGATAGGTGATGAGAGACACAGTGGCATCCACCCTTGGCTGACAGTACACAAATGTCCCCTTGCCATGACTGAGAAGTGACCCAAGCCCCAAACTGAATTAATAAAATGATTCCATCAGTAATTATTCAGGAACAACCATTTCTTCACACTTCACATCACTGGCATGTTGTTACTAAAATCTACTTTGATTTTTTTAAGGTACCTTATTAAAGTAAACAAAAAAATACTTCCTTTTGGCAGTGGTAAACTAGAAAGAGTTTCTCATTATTGTTGCCCTGTAAAGAATTGTATTTTTCTTTTAATATAGAGTAATAAAAAAGTTAGAGATATAAGTATTGAATTGAATACAAATACAGAAAATAACATTTTATTTTACAAGGTTAATATACTTTAACTTGAGCATATATACTTTAATTTAGATTTTACTACAGGTATCAATAAGTGACATGTCACAAATTTTAGCACCAATTTTATCTCTCATACATGGTATTTTGCCAACCAACAGACAGAAACTTCTGAGGTCACTATATTCCTTTTCATAGTTTTTAGGTCATTACAGTGCAAAAGCATACTTATTCAGTTCAGTGACTGGTCTGACATTGTTTTCCAGCCTCTGATACTGGTGACTCCTGATCCCAGTAACCATTCCTTCTGAAGCTCCTTGACTACATTTTATGTACCAAGTCAATGAATTCCAAATGAAACCATATTTTTGCAAAATCTAAAAGGTTTTTAAAAGCATATATACTGAATAGAGTAACAGTGAAAGAATATCATTTATTTATGCGTTTGACACTACTATTTCATGTTTCCTTTGTGCCAAGTTCTGTCTGGGTCTAAAGAGATATTTAGGAGCAAGAGAGAATGTGATCCTCAATGAGCTTACATTGAGGAGAGTGGTGCTGATTAAAATGCAAGTCAAAAAAAAATTTCATCACGGCAGATAGGGAAGAGTACATGGGGGAGGTTGGAAAAGAAGGAGTTTATATATAATCATTATGGAAGAGTTTGTGGAAGAGGAGAATGAAAGAACTAAAGTGTAGACAAGCATCAACCATTGGAAGAGTTCAAGTAAGGGCATTTTAGGTGGAGGAAACTTAAGAATACCGTGGCTGGGGGGCAGGAATCCCAGGAGAGGGAGCTTGGAAAAGATGGTCTAGGCCAGGCCTGGAAGGGCCATTGTAGGTCACAGTAAAGAGTTGGTAAATACTTTGGGGCAATAGCAAGTTGTCAGAGAGTGTAACACTGACAAGAACACAGCCCAAATCCTCTTTGAGATCACTCTGATCACCACACAGGGAATGGAGAGGGTGGGAGTGAAGGTAGGAAGCCAGCAGAGAATGATAATTTCCATTATTATGATTCTAGTAAGACATTTTCTTCCTGTGATAAAGTTACAGATCTCAAATAAAATTTATCATTCTATGAGGGGAATTTGTATGTATGCACATGGAGGAAGAAAGAAGATTCACAACTCACTTCTGCATTTCAACATGGAGATCATTGAAACAAGAGAATAGAAATGTAGAAAAATGGAATAGTTATCACTGGTAGACTTAGGGTAACCAATAGATCATTAATATTGTCCCTGCTGGTCTCCATTTTACAGCTAGAATTGGAGAGGCCACAAAACACTGTAATTAAGAGTTAGAAGTCAAACTTCTAGGACCTGGTTAGCAACCCCAGCTGAGACACAAACTTAAGGCCAGTTACTTCCCTGAGAGTCAACTCATTAGTAGAAAGGGTTGTGAGGTGCTTAGAATACTGCCTGGTGTTTATAAGCATTTAGTCAGTACTCACTTTAAAGATAAAGAAATGTAAAATAGATAAATTTTTGTCCTGTGTCAGTCCGCTCCCAATTAAATGAACCCTCTGAAGGCAGTAACCAGGACAGTCTTGCTCCTAACCAAATGCCCAATACCTAGCCCAGGGCTTGACATCAAGTGACCATATGATTAATAGTGTTGAAGGCAGGCAGACAAGAGGAAGGAATGCTGGGGAAGGAAGGCCAGGAAGAGAGAAAGAGAGGAGTTTCTAACTAACAGTAAGTGAATCATCAAGGATAACTCCCTTCTCTTGCATTAAGGAAAATGAATTGTTTTTGTTCAAAAGATTTGACTCTATTCCCTATGTTGTACATTACATTCACACAACTTACTTATATTAGGTCTGGTAGTTTGTAATGAATCACTATGACATGCACCTGAAACTAGTAGGATATAGTATGTCAATCATATGTAAATAAAAATCACCATAATAGTGGTAGACAGAAGCTGAGATGTGGTAAAGATTTTGGGAGAGTATACAGAACTGTAATAGGGAGTCTAGAGTTATTTCTATGCATGTGCAGCATACCTAGGGTATTGTATATATGTAGAGAGTCCATCATAGTGTCTGATTTCAACTTCCAAAATATGCCCCTACTTGATCCATTCATCTCCATTTCCAGTCCCAGCCATAGATATCCCTCATCTGGACTCTTGCCATCTCTTCTGTTTTTCCTAGAGTATATGAACCTCCTATCCTGCTGTGTTTTCTACCTAGAAAGCCCCACCCTGAGGTGTGCACAGGCAGTTTCCTCCCATCTTTCAGGCTTCGGCTTAGCTGTCACCAGCTCACAGTGATCTTGGTCGGCCACTCTACCTAAGAAGATCCTCCTTCCTAGGACTTATGAGAGCATGATATATATATTCCCTCTTCTACTTGTCAAATGCATAGTTATTTCACTTATCTATTTGTTTCCTATAATGAATAAATGAATAAATAAAATAATTTATTTCTGATTTGGTGTTCAGTTACTCTGAACTAGACAAGAACTTATTAAAGCAAAACATTTCCCAAAGACTTAGTTTTATGGTGGGGCCTACACATTGAAGTTAAACACATATTTTTTCCAAACCACATATCAGAGAGCACCTATCAGTTGCTGGTTCCTATTTATAGGAAAACAAAATCATACAAGTTGCTGGAAAGTCATCTGCCTAGCACAAGAATCAGTATGGTAATTTCTATCCCTTGGTCCTTCCATTCTTTGGAAAGTATCTGCTCCCATGGCAAGGCTACTGAAATCCCAATTCAGGAATGAAAATCTGAAACCAAGCTATCTGCTTTTGTGTTCTCTGGCAATGCCTCATTCAAAATAATCCAAGAATGAAAATATGAGCTTAGCCATTTGCTTTTTTAAACACTGAACATGTTGATCCTGAAATTCCCCTGGATAGGCATTTACTCTTCACAAAGAAAAGAGTGCCTGTTGACTTTGTCTTATTCAAGTACATAACAATATGATAGCCTCCAATATATGTTCACTCTGAACAGATGGACTTTGAGTCAAATTCCCACATCAACCTATCATAATGCAATAAATAACAGAGATTGGAAGAGCTTTTAGGGAGAGCATTTAAGATCCAAGGCTCTGAAATGACAGCACACTGAGTTTGAGAGCTGGTTCTCTACTCACATGCCATGTGTCCTTAAGAAAGTTACCCTACCTATGTAAGGCCCCTGTTTTCTTGATCTATAAAATGGGAATAATAAGACACTTAATCAAATTCTTCAGAGAACTAAATATGAGAGTGCATATAGAATATTTACTGTAATATCTTTCTCAATTCATATTAGCTGAAATAATTATAATGGTTGTTATTAAAACTGTTATTGGCGGCCCTGGCTGGTGTAGCTCAGTGGATTGAGCGCGGGCTGCGAACCAGGCATCCAGGTTCGATTCCCAGTCAGGGCACATGCCTGGGTTGCAGGCCATGGCCCCCAGCAACCGCACATTGATGTTTCTCTCTCTCTCTTCCCTCACTTCCCTCTCTAAAAAATAAATAAATAAAATCTTAAAAAATAATAATAATTAAAAAAAAAACTGTTATTGGCTCTTTGAGTTCAAAAGGATCTTATAGGTCTTTGAACCCAAACTTCAATGAAGTTCCAGAAATCTCCTCTACATTATTTACAAATGGTCATCCAGACTTTCATTCTCAAATGATTCTAATGAACAGCTGCTCCCCAAATTACAAAGGAGATTATTCCATTTTGCACAACTCCTTTTTTAAAACATAATTTTGTGAGCATAAGTCTGTCTTCCTCTCTCATTTGGGTTCGAGTTTTCTACATTAAACAGAATTGGAGAGTTCCGGCCAAGATGGGGGCATAGGTAGAAATGCTTCACTTCCTAACACAACCAAATGAAGGATAACAACCAATTTAAAAACCATACACAATCAGAGGGAGGAAGATGGCAGCGAGGTATGAGGGAGCAGATTCCACTTCCCCCTACACATGGGAGAAAAACCTAGCTGATCTGCAGAGGAACAGAGCAAACAGCCAACAGTACCCCAGCATATATGAAAATGGGAAACCAAAAATTGTAGTGGACATTGAGAAACCAGAAAGTAAGGAGAGTGCTTCAGGACAATAAGGTCCCAGGGACCAGCTCAAGGATCAGGGAGGCTGTAGCCCCAGGCCGAGTGCTCGCGGGATCTGCCACAGGGTGCTTGGGAGAAAGCTGGGTCAACAACTCCCTCCCCTGCCAAACAAGGTTTGAGCAACACCAGGAGTGACTTGGTTGCTTGAAGTCGCAGAGAGGAAAATAAGGACTAAGTGGCAAACACACAAGGGCTGTGAGCATGCACAGAGTCTGTGGACACCAGCTTGGGAGAGTTGAGAGTCAAACAGTGTTGGGTCCTGATCCCAGTAGTCCTTGATCTGGCTGGAGAATTGGGCTATGTGAAAGGCCAGGCCATTGTACGGAGTGGCAGGCTCGAGTAGGAGGAATTTCTAAAAAGGAAAAAGTGAAAAAAAGAGAGAGGGAGAGAGACACTTTTTGGGGAATTCTCCTGCAGAAATTGCTCCAGCAGCCTCCCCACCCATCCAGGCAGTACTTCCAAGGGGAGGCCGGAGGCCCTGCACACCCCCATAGCACTGGGAAGGGTGCATACCCCAACTGGTGGGGCCAGAGATGCCTGGATGAGCGCCTGTGCCTGCAACCCGCGGAAGGCCCCAGCCACAGTGGAAAGTGTGCTCTGAGGAAGGCCTGGATACCGCACCCAGGGCCCTGTGGAGAGGCACCAGGCTGGCTCTGGGGAAAATGCACAGCTAGCCCTGGGGAGAGTGTGTGCAAGGCTGACTGAGTGCTGATCCAGAAGGGAGAAAAGCCCCTCAGTCAGCTGCAGCCAGCAAGACCAGAAAAACTGGTGTGGCCAGATTGAAACCACCAAGAGGCTTTTCTTTTTTTAAGTCATTTTTTTTTTTTTACTTTTTATTATTTTTTTATTCTCAATCCCTCTTTCCTCTTTTTCTTTCTTCTTTTATTTCTTCTTCCTTTCTTTCCAATTTTATCTCTTTTTCCTTCTTCTGCTTCTGTTTTTTGTTTGTTTGTTTTTTTGTTTTTAAATACCTACAAGTGAGACAATAAAACCTGGAACTGTGAAAAAACCAGAGTTGGACCCAAAGAGGGGGCATCCCAACAACTGAGACAGGGGCACAAATTTCACTTTGCTATTACAGAGAACCTGCAAGTTATTATATATTTGTATTATTATTTTTTCATTATTCTTATCTTTTATTTTAATAGTATTTTAGTATTCCTCTTCTTTCTGTTTAGTCTTCTTTGCTTGGCTGGTTATATTGTATCATTTGACAGGTGTTCCCTGTTCTCTTTTCATAGTGTATTGCTAATTTACTGTCCTTCACTTCACTTGTATTCCATTAGCACACTACTCAAAGTACTATACTCCCTATTCTTGTTATCCAGGTCACATAAATTCTGTCATATGATTGTTGCCCTAATATTACTGTAAATACTAGTTGTCCCATACAATTGTAAATACTACACAATACCCTTTCCAGATCTTAGCCCACTTCACAGTTTCCTGAACTCTATTACAGTGATGGTTAACTCCATTTTCTTACACACTACACTTACTATACTTTACTCTCACCTTACCTCAGAATCTGACTTCCCACAACCTCACTGCCTTCTAGATCCAACTCACAACCCTTACCTCCCCAACAGGAGTCTTATCTTCTCTCCATCCTTTCTAAAAAGTGACTAATTGAGGTGGAATATCACTGTTAACACTATACATAACCAAAAGACCTTCTATCTCTTATCTACTGCTTGCTACTGTAAATATCATAGTATATTCTCTTGCTGTCTTACACCATTTTGCCTTCCCCCTCCAAATGGTCACAAAACAGAGTAGGTGGAAGCTGTGAACACAAGGACACCCACTGTAAAAGGAAACCCAACAACAAAGGAACCACCAACAGAGAACAACAGAAGAAGGTGAAGGAGGGAATGGAAGACACACTAACCTCAATCCAGGACCTATCTGGAAATTCAGCTAAATAGTGGAGAAATTACTCAGAACAAATAACTGAACAAGAGCAAGAAAGCATCCTCAAAGCCTGGTACACATGGAAGAAATAATTTCAACACAACCTGCCCTCACTAGCACAACAAAATACAAGAAGTGGTGGACAGAGTGACTCTGAGTTAACCAGCTGGTGGGAAGGACCCACCAAAAAAAGACCCAACAACAATCAAAACCTGAAAACAAACACAGAGCCAACTTAAACTACAGCCTAAGAGCAGTGAGCTTGGGAGATCAAGGAGATTGCACCACTGAAGCTCACAGGTATTCTACCACAGAAGTTCACACCATAAACCCAGGGAGACAGAACAGATAAATTTAAGAATCTGAGGCTAACAAGAAGAGTCTCACAAACAATGGTAAAACAAAGAAACAATCCCCAAATGAAAGGAAAAAGAGGAAGCCTTAGAAAAAATGTTAAATGAAATAGAGGCAACTCAACTATCAGATATGGAGTTCAAAGTAATAGTTATGAGGAAGCTCAATGAGCTCACAGTGAATTACTAGAAACTACAAGGAAACTACAAGGACCTCACTGCAAACTATATCAACATGAAAAAGTAAATAGAAACTATCAACAAGGGCCAAGAGGAAATGAAGAATACAATTTCTGAACTGAAGAACACACTAGGAGGAATCCAAAGCAGAATGGATGAAGCAGAAGATTGGATCAGTGAGCTGGAAAATAAAGTAGATAAAAACACCCAAAAAGAGCAAGAAAGGGAAAAGAAGCTCAGAAAGAATGAAGAGGGATTAAGAGAAATGCAAGACAATATGAAATGTAATAATATCCATATAATAGGTATACCAGAAGCAGAAGAATAAGAGCAAAAAATAGAAAACCTATTTGAAAAAATAATGATGGAAAACTTCCTTGATTTCATGAGAAAAAAAGTCACACAAATCAGGAAGCACAGAGACTCCCAATCAAGAGGAACCAAAAGAGGCCCACTTCAAGACACTTCAAATTAGAATGGCAAAATTCCAAAATAAAGAGAAAATCTTAAAAGTAGCAAGGGAGAAACAGGAGGTAACATAAAAGGAAACCCCAATAAACTTAGCACCTGACTTCTCAATGAAAATGCTCCAAGCCAGAAAGGAATGGTAAGAAATATTCCAAGTAATGAAAACCAGAGGCCTGCACCCAAGGCTACTTTACCCATCAAGGCTCTCAATCAAGATAGAACGCCAAATAAGAAGCTTCCCAGACAAAAGAAGTCTAAAAGAATGCACCTCCACTAAACAAGCTCTGCAAGAGATGCTAAAGGGAAAGCTTTAAGGAAAAGAAGGAATAGAGAGAGAGAGAGAGGAACACAGCTACGAAAATACCAATGACTAAGTACCTATCAATAATAACCTTAAACATAAATGGATTAAATGCTCCAATCAAAAGACATAGAATAGATGAATGGATAAGAAAGCATGATCCACACATATGCTGCCTATAAGAGACCCACCTCAGGACAAAAGATCTACACAGACTGAAAGTGAAGAGCTGGAAACAAATTTTCAAGGTAAACAGACAGGAAAAAAAAAAAAAACCCTGGGTGGAAATACTCATATCAGACAAAATAGACTTCAAGAAAAGGTGCATAAAGAGAGACCCAGATAGTCACTTCATAATACTCAAGAGAAGACTCCACCAAGAAGAAATAAACATTGTAAATATATATGCACCCAACATAGGAGCACCCAAATACATAAAGAAAATCTTAGAAGACTTCAAGAAAGATATTGACAGCAACAGAATTATACCAGGGGATTTTAACTCCCCACGGTCAAAAATGGACAGATCTTCCAAACAAAATATCAACAAAGAGATTGTGGCATTGAACAATGCCCTAGATGAAGTGGACTTAACTGATATATATAGAGACCTCCATTCCCAAAAGCTAAATACACATTCTTTTCAAATGCATATGGAACATTTTCAAAGATAGACCACATGATAGGACACAAAAAAAGCCTCAACAAATTCAAGAAAATTGAAACCATATCAAGCGTTTTCTCTGACTACAACGGGCTGAAACTAGAAACCAACCTCAAATGAACCTCAAGGAAAAAAAAACCAAAATACTCAAAATCATGGAGGTTGAATAGCATACTATTAAACAATGAATGGGTCAAGAATTAAATTAAGGAAGATATCAAAAAGTCTGTGGAAACAAACAAAAATGAACTCACAACAAATCAAAACTTATAGCAAACAGTGAAGGCAGTCCTGAGAGGGAAGATCATAGCAATACAGACCTATCTAAAAAAGATAGGAATATTTCATAAAAAACAACTAAATCCTATACCTACAACAACTGGAGGAACAACAATAAAGATAGCCCAGAGCAAGTAGAAGGAAGGAAATAACCAAGATCACAGCAGAATTAAATGAAATAAAGACTAAAAGCACAATTCTAAGGATCAATGAATCCAGGAACTGGTTCTTTGAAAAGAAAAACAATATCAACAAACATTTAAGCAGACTCATCAAGAAAAAAGAGAGAACACCCAAATAAACACAATCAGAAATGAACAAGGGGAGATTACAACTGATACCACAGAAATACAAGGTATTGTAAGAAATTACTATGAAGAACTGTATGCCAGGAAATTTGAAAACCTAGGTGAAATGGACAAATTTCTAGAAAAATATAATCTTCCAAAACTCAATGAAGAAGAAGCAGAAAGTGTGAACAGAACAATAACAGCTGATAAAATTGAAGCAGTTATCAAACAACTCCCAACACACAAAAGCCCTGGACCAGTTGGTTTCACAAGAGAATTCTACAAAGCATTTAAGGAAGAGCTAACCCAAATCCTTTTCAGACTATTCCAAAAAATGGAAAATGATTGATGCCTCCCAAACTCTTTTTATAAAGCCAGCATCATCCTGAACACAAAACCAGATAAACATACAACAAAGAAAGAAAACTTCAGGCCAATATCGCTGATGAATATAGACACTAAAATCCTCAACAAAATATTAGCAAACTGCATCCAAGAATACATTAAGAAGATCATACACCATGACAAAGTGGGATTCATCTCAGGGATGCAAAGATGGTACAATATTCGCAAATCAATAAATGTAATACATCATAGAAACAAAAGCAAACACAAAAATTACATTATCATATCAAGAGATGTGGAAACAGCATTTCATAAGGTACAGCACCCATTTATAATAAAAACATTCAGCAAAGTGGGAATTGAGGGAGCATTCCTCAAAAAATAAAGGCCATGTATGAGAGACCTACAGCCAATATCATACTCAATGGGCAAAAACTAAAAGCTTTCCACTAAGATCAGGAGCAAGGCAAGGTTGGCCACTTTCACCACTTCTATTCAACATAGTATTGGAAGTTTTAGTCACAGTGATCAGACAAGAAAAGGAAATAAAAGGCATCCAAATTGGAAAGGAGGAAACAAAACTGTCATTGTTTGCAGATGACATGATAGTGACATAGAAAATCCAATAGACTTGGCCAAAAAACTGTTCAACCTAATAAATGAGTTTGGCAAAACAGCTGGATACAAAGTCAATATTCAGAAATCAAAGGCATTTTGGTATACCAACAATGAAATAGCAGAAGCAGAAATCAAGAAAAAAAAATCTCATTTGATATAGCAACAAGAAAAATAAAATACCTAGGAATAAACCTAACCAAGGATTTAAAAGACCTGTATTCAGAAAACTACACAACACTGAAGAAAGAAATCAAAGAAGACACAAACAAATGGAAACATATACTGTGTTCATGGATCGTAAGAATTAACATCATCAAAATGTCCATACTGCCCAAAGCAATTTACAGGTTCAATGTAATACCTATTAAAGTAGCAATGGCATATTTCACAGACATAGAATAAACACTTCAAAAATTTATATGGAACCATAAATGACCCTGAATAACTGCTGCAATTTTGAGAGAGAAGAGCAAAGTAGGAGGGATCACAATACATGATACCAAACTGTATTACAAGGCCACAGTAATCAAAACAGCCTGGTACAGACATGAAAACAGGCACATGGACCAATAGAATGGAACAGAGAGCCCAGAAATAAACCAAGTCTCTACAGTCATTTAATATTCAACAAAGGAGGCAGCAACATAAAATGGAGTAAAAATAGCCTCTTCCACAAATGGTGGAAGAAGTGACTTGAACAGACACTTCTCCTGGGAGGACATTACAGAGGATACAGAGACACATGAAAACTGGACAGCTACACGCAAAAAAATGAAACATGGGCACCAACTTACACCATACACAAAATAAATTCAAGGTGGATAAAAGATTTAAATATAAGCCATGACACCATTAAAGTCCTAGAGGAGAACGTAGGCAGGAAAATCTTAGATATTTCATGCAGCAACATTTTTACTGATACGTCCCCTAGAGCAAGGGACATAAAGGAAAGAATAAACAAATGGGATCTCATCAAAATAAAAAGTTTCTGCACAGCTATAGAAAACAATATTAAAATAAAAAGAGAACCACCTGCATGGGAAAACATATTTGCCAATGATACCTCAGACAAGGGTTTAATCTCCAAAATATATAAAGAACTTATATGACTCCACTCTAAGACAAGCAACCCAATTAAAAAATGTTCATAGAACTTGAACAAACACTTCTCCAAGGAGGACATACAGAGGATCCAGAGACACATGAAAAGATTCTCAGTATGGCTAGTTATCAGAGGGATGCAAATTAAAACCACAAGGAGATACCACTTCACAATGGTCAGAATGGCCATCATAAACAAAGCAACAAACAACAAGTATTGGAGAGGCTGTGGAGAAAAGAGGACCCTAGTGCACTGTTGGTGGGATTGCAGACTGGTACAACCACTATGGAAAACAGTGTGAAATTTTCTCAGAAAACTAAAAATGGATCTGCCTTTTGACCCAGCAATTCCACTGCTAGGATTATACCCTAAGAACCCTGAAACACCAATCCAAAAGAACCTATGCACCCCAATGTTAACAGCAGTAAATTTACAATGACCAAGTGTTGGAAGCAACCTAGGTGCCCATCAGTAAATGAATGGATCAAAAAACTACTCTGTACATTTACACAATGGAATTCTATGCAGCAGAAAGAAAGAAGGAGTTCCTACCCTTTGCAACAGCATGGATGGAACTGGAGAGCATTATGCCAAGTGAAATAAGGCAGGTGATGAGGAACAAATACCATATGATCTCACCTTTAACAGAAACCTAAACAACAAAACAGACAAACAAGCAAAATATAAACACAGACACTGAAATAGAGAAAAGGCTGACCAGAGGGGAGAGGGGAAGGAATTTCAGGGGACAAGGGGTAGGGTTTGCAGGAACAAGTATAAAGGACACATGGGCAAAAACTAGGAGGGGTGGAAATGAGAGGGAGGTGGGGAGGGCTGGGAGGATTGGCTGGGATGGGAGTAAAAGACAGAAAACTGTACTTGAACAACAATTAAATAAAAAAAGAAGAAGAGGAAGTGCCAGAAAATCAAACTTCTTGGAACTCCATCAACCAAGGAGTTAAAGAAATATTCATCCAGACTAGTAGGAGGGGCAGAGATGGGAATCCAATCAGAGAGGATGTGTGGCAAGGTAGCAGACCTGGCGGGAGAGGCAGGGCTGGCTGAACAGGAAACTAAAGAGTCAAAACCTCAGGCTCTAAAACATTGTGGGTGTTGCAATGGCAGGAGAAACTCCCTGTCTTAGAGGAGAATTAGGAAGTAGAGCTAGAGTGGAGAGGCATTTTTCCCTCTCTGACCCCTCCCCTACAGACAGCACCACAATGCAGCAAAAAGGTTTGCCCTGTCCTAGTAAATACCTAATGCTCCACCCGTGTACAACATAACAGAAGTACCAAGACAAAGAAATATGGCCCAAACAAAAGAACAGATAAAAATTGCAGAAAAAGAGCTAAATGATGAAGAGATAGATAACCTATCTGATGCAGAGTTCAAAACACTGGTAATCAGGATGTTCACAGAATTCACTAAGCTTGGTCACAAAATAAAGGAAGAAATGAAGTCTACACAAAACAAAATAAAGCAAAATATACAGGGAGCCAACAGTGAAGGGAAGGAAACCAGGACTCAAATCAATGACCTAGAACAAAAAGAAGAAATAAACATCCAATCAGAACAGAATGAAGAAATAGAACTTTAAAAATGAGGAGAGGCTTAGGAACCAGTAGGGCAACTTTAAGCACTACAACATCTGAATCAGGGGTGCCAGAAGAAGAGCAAGAAATTGAAAACTTATTTGAAAAATAATGAAGAAAAACTTCCCCAGTCTGCTAAAAGAACTAGACTTCCAGAAAGTCCAGGAAGCCCAGGGAGTCTCAAAGAAATTGGACCCAGGGAAACACACACAAAGGCACATCATAATTACATTAGCCAAGGTTAAAGATAAGGAGAGAATCTTAAGAGCAGCAAAAGGAAAGGAGACAGTTACCTACAAAGGAGTGCCCATGAGACTATCAACTGATTTCTCAAAAGAAACCTTAGAGGCAAGGAGGGGCTGGAAAGAAGTCATGAAAGGCAAGGAACTACATCCAAGATTACTCTAACCAACAAAGCTATCATTTAGAATAAAAGGGAAGATAAAATGCTTCCAAGATAAGGTAAAGTTAAAGGAGTTTATCATTACCAAGCTTTTATTATATGAAATGAAAAGGGACTTATCTAAGAAATAAAAAATCAAAAACTATGACCAGTAAAATGACAATAAATTCGTAACTATCAACAACTGAACCTAAAAAACAAAAACAAAAACTAAGCAGACAATTAGAACAGGAAGAGAATCAGAGAAATGGAGATCACAGGAAGGGTTATCAGTGGGGAGGGGGAGGGAAAGAATTTGGGGAAAGTTTCAGGGAATAAGAAAATAGACATTAAATAGCCAAGGGGGAGTTTAACAATAGTATAGGAAACAGATAAGCTAAAGAACTTATATGTACAACCCATGGACATGAACTAAGTGGGGGAATGCTGCTGGGTTGGGGGGGCAGTGCAGGGCAGAAGGGGAATAAAGGGCAAAAAGTTGAGACAATTTTAATATTATAATCAGTAAAATATACTTAAAAAGTAAATAAACAATTGGATTAAACCATCAGCTGTAAGATATCCCTTCAAATCTTTGCAAATGCCCATGTTACTTCTTTTCTTCCATTACCCTCTGCATTGCCTGCATTTTCATATTGAGCTAAACACCCCTAGTGACTTGGTTCACTCTCCTGATCATTGTCTTCTGAATAACAGCTGAAAAAATCTGAATGATATACTTTAGAATTGTGTGATAAGAGCAATGACCAGAAGTGCAATGACCTTCCTTTTTCTGGACTCTGTGATTCTTTTAATGCAGGATAAGGCACTTCAGTTTTCTGGCTCACACCTTTGGATCATACTGAGCTTGCTCTCAATTAAAACATCCAAGTCTTTTTCATGTGAATGCCCACTAAGCCAGTTGCCCCTGCATCCTGTATTACTGTCAGCTCAGAGTTTCAGTCTAACAAAATCTTTTTGAATCCTGACTATTTCTTTGAGCATATTAATGGTCATGTCCAGCTTTATGTCAACAACAAATGTGGCCTGCCTGTCTGCCCTCTGTGTCTTCATTTAAGTTGTTGATAAGTCTATCAAATAAGATCCAGTCTTGGGCAGAAGCCTGTCCCTTTGGGTTGAGATAAGTCCATGAATTAACTTTTCTCTGCCTAGAATTAGCCAACTCTTTGTGAGTCTCCCTAATTACATGGTCACTTCATTCCCATTCTCATAGGCATTCAAGCCAAACATAACTGGGTTCAAATCCTTGCTTCGTCACATACTGCCTGAGCTTCTCTCTCTTAATTTACAGGATACTTTTTGATTAGTAGACTAGTTCCATGAACTATTTTTTCTTGATTAATTGCACTGGCTATGTCTCCAGTACAATGTTGGATTGTACAGTGAATGTTGCAGTGCTGAGAGCATATATTCTTGCCCTGTTCCTGATTTGAGGAGAAAGCTTTCAGTATTTCCCCTTTAAGTTTCGTGTTAGCTGTGGGTTGTTTATAGGTGCTCTCTGTCAAGTTGGGGGAGTTTCACTCTATTTCAGCTCATTTTTAAAACTCTAAGTTAACTAACTATTGTTAAATTCAATATTTATATGCAAAAATAGAAAGCAGCCTACCCATTTTTTACTTCTTTATCACAGACCCGTTATTTGAATTAGCAAAAGAGTGCCTTAAATCTGTAGCCTGGAGAAGTATTGGTGGCATTCCTCCAAGAACATTTGTATTGTCTAAGGATGTTCATAGTCAAAGAATTTTTCATTACAGGGAGTTTCACGGGGTTGAGATAAAATTACTAAAATTTCAGAGCAGCAGGATTCCAAATGTTGGGGGTGATGTTTTCTTCAGTAGGATGGAAAGAGATAGAAATTATCCCTATTTCACCATGTATAACACACAGTTTTTGCCCAAATTTTTGAGGGAAAAATAAGGATGTGCATTATACATAAGTGGTGCTAATTCCGTATCTATATAAATGTTTTTAATTCTTTTATTTATGCTTATGCATTAAAAATGTACCTCTAGAAAGCAATAATGATATCCACATGCAAAATAATACCTGGGAATATGAATGTCAGTTTTGTTTCTAAATATAAATTAATAAATCGAATTAAAATATTAAAACAAAAGATTTTTTTTTCCTGGAAGTTTGGGCCAAAAACGTGAGTGCACATTATACATCGCAAAATATGGTAGTGTTGTGGAAAATAACTCACACGCGGGAGATGGCGGAGCATGATCCTTTATTACACATGCAGGCTCAGAGGAGAAACCCAAATCCTGAGCCCTGATCTCTAACTTTCCGGGGTTTAAATAGCCTTGGACCTCTTGCCTATGTGGCAAAGCAAGGTTACAGAAGCTAAATTTGGAAGTTAGGTCTAGTTACCTTATATGGGAAACAAAGGAACAAAGCACGGGTCCTAGCACAGATGCACAGGGTCTTAACGAGGAAGTTACAAAGTACAAAGTAGCCTACCATGGGGGTTGCCTGTCACAGTAGCATGTGTTGAGCATCTACTAGACATAAAGCCCTTCCATGGTCCTCATGTCAACAAAAAAAGCTAGACCCTACTATCCCCAATGAGAAAAATGACGCACTGATGTTGCTCAGCTCCTGACAGAAATCAGACTCCAAACTGTCCTGAAGACCAAAGCCTGTCTTTCTAGCCATTCATGCAATAATAGAACTCAGTCTAGACCCATCCCAAATAGTAGTGCCTACAGAAATCCAAACCATAAAAACTGACTAGCCAAACACAGAATGGTTGAGTCACATCCAATCTGTACTCAGGAACAGTTTGTGGGAAAAAAATAGCAATTTACATGAAAAATAAATGTTTGGTTTGTGACATGAAAAGCAAAGAGAAAATGTTTTATTCTAGTACATTATACAATTCTCTTCCAAACTTTTATTTTAAGCATAGTTTAGGAAGTATGGCAAACATTTAACAAATATAAAAGTGTAAAATAACATAGTGGTGAACATTCCAGATGGGATTGTGAAGTATACAAGCAGAGGTTCTCTCCTTCCCTTTGCAAGGCTGGTATCACACAGCTCCTGAGATCCAATCCCTCCTGATGAGTACCAGGGACAGGTCTCCAGGGGTCTGATCTCCCCAAAGGACAATGAACTCTGCCCTGAGGGAAACTTCATTGCACAACCACAGACAATACTTACCTTGGCCAGACATGGTGAAAGTTCATTTCCCTGGTCAATAAAGGGATTGTGAAAGGACTGTGTGTAACCTGGCACCCATACAAAGCATCCTTACTGGAAAAACACCAGCTCAGTTGCCCAGTTTAACTGAGGAGCTGTCATTAGTGTTAGTATGGTGACCACATAATTTATCATCCAAACCAGTACCCTTTGTGGGGGGTGTTAATAAATACTCTGGGATAATAGGCATGAACTTGGATTGCACAAGACAGTGGAGGACTTACATACCCTAGCAATAAGCATCACCTTTGTCATGAGGAGACAAATATCTAAATGAGACAGAATTGTAAGAAGCTAAGAAAATTCCTAGGCAAGTGAAATGGGAAAACTGAGATAAGAAAATTAAACAAGGCTAAACAGTATGAGCAATTTTCAGCCAGCTAGTGAATTGCAAGACCTTATCTCTCCTGACCAAGAATGCTTGAGAGTAAATGGTTTGTTTATACATCTCCTCCATGACCAAAGAATAGATAACCTCCCATTCTAATGCAAATGGAGAGACAACAGGAGATAATGTCAGAACCAGCTCTGGAAGAAGCTGAGGACTTCTCTTTCAGCTCCCCCTCCCAAGAAAAAAAGTGTATCTGCTCTCCCCCTTGAAATTTCCCTCTCCCAAATTCTTACATTTCCCCTATTTAAACTTGCTTATGAAATCTCAAGGATTGTTAGGGTTTTAACCCACCACCTTCTCAGACTCCTAGCCTCTGATATTAATAAAAGTGTAAGTGTTAAGCAGAAGCTCAGTTCTTCTCACTGATGCGGTGCAGAATTACA
Organism: Tonatia bakeri; assembly: GCA_004024845.1. Classification (NCBI taxonomy): domain Eukaryota; kingdom Metazoa; phylum Chordata; class Mammalia; order Chiroptera; family Phyllostomidae; genus Tonatia; species Tonatia bakeri. The sequence goes on from PVIA01005778.1 coordinate 71,866, forward strand.
GATCAGAGAGACAAAAGTGTATGAGTAAGAGTTTTATTAGTACATTTTCAGGTGAGAGAATGGGCTTGCTGAAGGTGGCAAGAAAGGTTTAGCATAGAACAACAGGAGAGCCTAGGCTGGACTGCCTAAGCTCATTGGGAAGTCAGAGAAATGGGGCCTTAGGGACAGGTTCAGGGGATTAGGCTGGGACAAGCTGTCAACTTCCCATTGCCTTAGAATTTAGGAGTCAAGTGCTCTGAAGAAAGAAGTAGGGAGCAGGGGGAGAAGAAAAAGGAAGATGGCACTGACTGCTCCCTGGAGGAGGAGCTCATGCGCTGGGTCCTTTGTCTTGAGGCTTTTATCTCTTTATTGCAGGCAAGAATCTTAGAGGAGGTCTCAGGGGAGGATTTCAGAAGAATATTCATCAGTTCTCCAAGTGTGTCCTTTCAGGGTTATGGTCTCTGATTGGTCAGTGGCAGAGCAAGGGGTCTTTAGTCATTACAGTTGGTTCTGGTGTCACCCACCTGGGCTTTTCTGGGCCTGGAGCTGAAACACAACTGAGGCCTAGATGTTATCTCTAAGAAGGTGTTTTGTATCTGACTGTAAATTGCTTGACCATTGTGTTCACCTATCTGTCTCAGTTTCCCTATTTCACTTACCAAGGAATTTTTCTAGCTTCTTACTATCCTGTTTCACAATTATAATCCAATCCCTGTCTCTCCTTTTTGGTTGAGTGGTAACAGGCAGCACAAGCCCTGTATTCCATTGCCCTCCAGTTTCATTAACTGTCTACATGCACCACGTAGTGCTGTCAGCACTCTGGGACCATTTGGGTGGAGGAAGTCTGCGTGACAGGACCAGCTAGGAGCATAACCCATCATCTGCTAACAGAGGTCCCTGTGTGCAACAAGACCACTGTTCAATTTTGCCTTTTGTCCCAAGAATATGAGCTCTGAGGCAAAGTGCAGGAATATGGAGAAAACAATTGCCCTCTTTTCTGTGTCCTCATAGCATTTCGTTCATATTTAAGTTCTAGCACTTAGCAAGGTCTATGGCCCTTTTTCTGATTCTGTGTCTACCTGGGAGGAACTCAAGAACAAAGGTCATCTCTGTGGCCCAGTATTTAACAAGAGCTGCAAATGTGTCTTCTGTAAATAAATGCATGAGTGGTAAAGGCAAATGGTGGGAATAATGTTCTTAATTCTGAAACTATAGGATTTACTGCATGGATTAATATTGAGCTGAAGAAATTATTTTTCTCTCTTGCTTATTATAAACAAACCAACTGAATTTCAGAAAGAACCTCCATGAAAATCTGAGTGTTCCTCACCCTTACTTCTCCTTTGCTTTCAAGTGCAAATGTAAGAATGAAAGCAAAATAGACCTTTTCAGGTTTTTTCCAAGGGAGCAGCACGCTGAGAAGCTACTTTGGCTTCATGGTTACTTATTCCAAATCTGTAGACCTTCTTGTTACTTGAGTTTGGTCCCACAGGTGATCAGTTTTACCAGGGTATTTCTGAATCTGCTGAGCAGATCACGACAGTGTTTCCCAAGATGATCAGAATGACAGATATTCTGTTTGAACTCACTCTCCACTATACCTTCCTTTCTTCTCAGCCACCATGGAAACAGAGTACTAAATAGAGAGCTGACATGTGTCTTCAAACAGCCAAATTCACCTCTGTTTATTTCACCCCCAGGAATATTCTTTGGCCAGAGGCCCTGGGCCTTTAGTGCTTGCTGCTCAACTGAGACAGACAATGACAGACTTCCAAGATTGCCTTTGGGCAAAAGTCCACTTGGGCTTCGCCAAAGTCTTTTTAGAAGTCCACAGGCGCATGTGCATGTGTTTTTGGTAGCAGCTATGGAAGAGTTGAAGCATCATATCTCTTAGGAATGAGGTGGGATATAAATAAATGGAAATGATGCAGTTTCATTCCAGATATTTGTTTACAAGGAAAAGATGTGATCCTTCCCCCAATTCTCCATACTGCTGCCAGTGTCATAGTCCCAAAGTGAGAAACTGATCCTAGCATGGCTCTGCCTCTAATACCTCAAGCCTGTTTTGACCTATACCAGTTCACATTTCTTCCCTCCACTTACCAGGCCTGGGAACCATAGACCTCTCAACTCACTTCCCACCACTCTGTGACATGCCCCTTCCATTCCTTCCTGGTGACAGACTCATAGTGAACATGGCCCCTATTCCCTACACTGTACACTCTACTAGGTGACTGTGCAGTGTCCATGGATTGCCCCACTCCTTCCATCTGGACTGGCGTAGAGATTTGCTTTGTTCAGACAGTGTGATGGCATGCTGGTCTCATGTACCAAGTACATAGGTTGTTGGTCTCAAGCGACCTATGTATTCCTACTTTCTCATAGACTCCTGACTCTCTTAGAACCAAGTACACATCAGTCTGGTGGAAGACAAGCTTTCACACAGAGCAGAGACAAGTCACCCTGGTGGAGGACTTATAGGTGAGCCAGCCCCCAGCACTAGGAGGGTCCCAGCTGATCCCAGACACATGAGTGAGTCCTGCTTAGATGGGCAGAATGCAGTAGACCCATGTACTCTCCCAGCTACCTACAGATTCATAAAATATATGAAATACTAGTTGTAAGTCATTGAATTTAGGATGATTTATTATACAATGTGACTTTAGTGTGATGAAACACAACTGATATCACAACCCAACTGCTGAAAGTTCCTGCCCCCAAGTGTTCTTTCACTGCGTCAGTGTTTTTAAAGATGCTGTTTTCTGTGCTTAGAATGTCCCAATTTGGTCCATAATCATTAATATATCACTATATTGCTAACATTTCCTCCCTGTCCTTGTCCTTACAACTCCATGTGCCCCTGCCAAACTCAGCAACACTGCAATGGACTAGGGTCTCTCTCATTTTTCTTCTCTCTCACCTCAATGTTATTTGCTCTCTCCTTCCTGCTTCTTAGCACTTTCAAGTTGTCACATTATATTGAATTCATTTTACTTTTCTATCTCCACTAGATTGTAAGCTCCTTAGGAGGAAAGACCACCTTAGAGCACCCAGGGCTCTAAGACAAGGCTACACATTTTAGTTGTACAACTAGATTAATTTTCTACTAGTTTGTCTCTTATCAATGAAGCTCTACACTCATAAAATAAAGATATAGAAATATGATATAATACAAATGAGGACAATATTTTAGGTACCTTTCTGTTGTGTGTTAGCATTGTGACAGCATTGAGGTAATGAAAAGCAGGTTAATTAAGTCTATAAAAAAGATGAGCTAAGGTCAATGCAAAGATTCGTGGGAGAAGTAACCCCTAAGTGATCAGATTTATCAAGACTTTATTTTTCTTACTTTATCTAGAAACCAGAGGGCATATTCTTATTGGGGGTTTTCATTGCATAGTAATTCTGTCTTGGCAAACATGTTTGATTACTACATGCAATTCCCGTTCACAGTGTGTAGCTTCTTACCAGAGGAGATGACTTGATAAGTTCATGGATTGAATTTGTTTTGTGTTACAGTGTGTTCTACCCTTTTCGTGGCACACATGTTAAGTAGATGTTTTGGAATTCATGGAATAAAGACTCAATTCGGATAGTTCAAGTGATGGTAGGTAATTACAAAGATACAAAGATAAGGCCAACAGAATCCTTAGTTGAAAAACTCTGAGGACAGGGACCCCAGGACAGCTGTGTTATAAAGAAAGGAATTGGGAAGGTGATAACCATGTGACCTGTCCCAACAGCTGCAGGAGTCACACATGTTCCCTGCCCTGTGATTTCCACTGACACTTATGTTCAACTTCTTGAGATTCTGGTCTGCCTTCTTCAGGGCTTCTCTCTCAAACTGATCCACCAGCTTCTGCTGTTATCTGAGAATTGTTCCAGTTCATGTTTCTGAACTCTGATTGCCAAGAGAAATAATCTGATTGATACAAGTCCTTCCCACTTGGCTCAAATTTTCCATAGCAGGTCTCACAAGCTACCGGCCACCCTGAGGTTGACCACTTCACTCCTTTGGGAAGAAGTGCTATGTCAGCATAGGAGTGAGGAATGAGATGCACATTTCCTCTGGGGCTTTAAATACTCATCATTAGCTTAGACTTTGTTTCCAAGAAAAGAATGGAAACAAAATTTTAAAATCCTGATGATTGACTTGTTTGAAAAAAGTAGACTTTTTTTTTTTTACAGCAGTTTTAGGTGCACAGCAAAACTAAGCAGAAACTACAGAGTTCCCATGTACCCTGTGTCCCTATGTTTACATCTCTCCCACTATCAACATCCTTCACTAGATGGGACATTTGTTATAATCCATGAACCTATACTAACACATCTTTGTCATCCAAAACCCACAGTTTACATTAGAATTCACTCTCAGCATTGTATAATCTATGGGTTTTGACAAATGTATGGCATGTATCCATCATTATACTATCAGACAGAATAGTTTCATTGCTCTGAAAACCCTGTTCTCTGCCTAGTCTCCCTCCTGTCTCTTGAACTCCTGACAACCACTAATCTTTTTACTGTCCATAGTTTTGCCTTTTCCAGAATATCACATTGTTGGAATTACACAGTATAAAGCCTTTCTAGATTGGCTCCTTTCACTTAGTCATATGCATTTAAGTTTCCTCTATGTCCCTTCATGGCTTTATTGCTCTTCTATTTTTTTTAAGCACTGAATAATGTTCCATTGTCTGTATGGACCATAGTTTATTTATCCATCCACCTATTCTAGGATATCTTGGTGGCTTCCAAGTTTTGGCAACTATGAATAAAACTGCTATAAACATCCATATGAAGGTTTTTGTGTGGACATCAGTTTTCAGCTTAAGGGGTTGCTGGGTCATATGATAAGAATATGCTTAGTTTTGTAAGAAACTACCAGACTGTCTTCCAACTGGTGGACTTTGAAACTTCCTGCTCTGAAAATCTTAATACTTTCTTCTCTGAGGCATGGGATTGCGTTATGTAAAATAACACAGCTGTGCTCTGGTTAGTCCATGAAAACCCTCTGCCAGGGAGCCTTCTTTCCTCATACTCTTGTTTCTCTCAAAAACCTCGTAATCTCTACCCCTTGCCCATTACCCACCCATGATACAAGTTTGCAGTTTCAGACAATATGAGGTAACCAGGCTTGATCCTCTTTGACTCCAAAATTGCCTTCCCTCTACCCATCCTTTTGTCTGACACAAAGACCACTCTTCCAACAAAACATGGTCCTTTGCTGAATTTCAGGCATTCTGTACTTTAAAGCATGATCTTATTTAATTAAGCCTTACAAGCACCCTATGCAGTTGGTACTTATAATCACTTTTACAGATAAGGAAAGGAAGTCTGAGAAACACAGGGAACTTTGTCAATGGCCCATTATTGTGACTAGTTCAGGTGGAACCCAGCCCTCTGGCAGGTGACTTGCTTTTGCACAGCAGAGTCCTAATAGTTAACACCTGCCAACAGGGTATCTGCATGCCGTGAATAAACTAACAATGTAAAATTATACTCACAAAAGAGGGACGTTATTAGGACAATACTTACCTTAGATTGTTTAGTTCATCATTTATCTTCTAATAGACTTGGCTGGTCTTTATTTCATCTCTCTTTTATCAGAACCAAGCTTAGTGTTATATAAGTGTGTAATCATATTTCCCACGAGACAAGGTAGTCAGAGAAAGCCAGTGATGATGACATGTACTGGACATTAAGGAAGCCTGAAGTCACACTTAAATTTCAGGTGGAGTCAGTTGTCCTCTTAGATGTCATCATTGCCAACAAAGGTTTTTATGCTCTGGCTTCAGAGTGCTGGATTTCGAGTGATAGTTCCAAATGGCTGATTAAAATCTGGGATCAAAAAGCTACAGTCATGGAACGGAATCCAAGGGCAAGATTGATTAATTGTATATTTATAGGCATGGAAGCTTTTGAAATGATGATTTAGGGCAGCGACTTTTAACCAGTGTGCCACAAGAATTTTTAAAACATGCAATACCTGATTAGTTAGGGGCACTGACCTCTTTTTCCTTAAATTGTCAAATAAAAAAATGACAACAGCCAATACAACAATAGCTCTCCGGTGTGAATGAATCAAAACTATACCTATATTTTTGTCAGATTGACAAAAAATAAAATACATTTTTTGGCATGCCACAGAATTTTACTAATTAGTAAATTAGTAAAATTTATGTGTGTCATGAGATAAAGGTTGAAATTCACTAACCTAAGTAATCAACTTACTCTTCTCCCATTTCTCTAAGATTTATGGAGAACAGCTTTATTTTTGGAGAGTTTTCTTACTTGAGAGATAATGCTTCAGTTTTAGTACCACTCTGACATCAGGACTGATTTAGAAGAACATGCCAAAGCATTTAATATTTTCCCATAATAATCATATTAAAATATTTTTAAAATGTAAAATAAATTTCCCCTAAGATATTCATAACCAGTTCTAAAGTAAAGTAAAATCTGAACACAGAATTTATAAATTATCTGTATTCTATGTCTCTCTTTTTGTTTTTACCTGGCTGTTGTCCAGCTATTAAAAGCCTCATAAAAAATGAGAAAATAGGGAAAACAACTGTGTATATGATTTTAAAAAAGAAAAAAAAAACCTCCGGAAATTAACATGACTGCATTGCACTTAGTCATGGATTAAATTTTCCATATATTTGTTCCTTATTCCTGTTACCTTCTGGTAAAGAAACTTAGAAAGGTGTCTTCTTTGAGCATATATCCAAGTTTGTCTTGTAAATAAAGGCACCCTGAAGATGGATTATAGCGGGCAGTTTCTCTTTATAAGAAATAAAAACTGTTGACTAAAGAAAAAATATGGATAAAATCATTAGAATGATTGAGTTCTCTTTTTCACTTTTTTTGATAAGCTGATGAATAACCTAGTGTATTGCAAAGGATGTTTCAATGTGTTAAAGAGTTAAATAGATTTGGAACTGTATTTTCATCCTACTGCTGATGCCCAGTGTGCCAGCCTTAGACCCTTTCCCTTTTTTTTTGAGTGTCTGCCTCAAATACGGACAGTGCATGGCCATCACCCCTGAGTAGAGCAGTTGTCTATGCTTTCAAATGTTGCCCAGCTCAGATTCTTTCAGCCCAGCTACATATCCTCTCCAGTGACCTTCAGCCAGCCTGGTCCTGGCATTGATGTAAGAACAGGATATTAAAACATTCCTGTGCATGTTTGAAGTTGACATTCAATTCCCATCTTTATAGAGTCTTCAGACAGGTGTCAAGAATACACCATCCAAGAGAGTCAGGAGCCATCAAGGCACCATTTGTGAAATCAAGGCTCTATTGTGATGTTATTCACAGAATACAACCACAAAGCTTACAGGTCATTCTAACTCAAGAATTCCTTCTTTATTATTGTGGGTGGAAGAAAGATAAGGAAGAACATGGAATTCATGGAATCAGGAGTTTTTGGCCTGGCCCTGGCTTGTATGGCTCAGTAGACTGAATGCCAGCCAGTGAACCAAAGGGTCGTCAGTTGGAGTCAGGGCACATGCCTGGGTTGTGGGACAGGTCCCCAGTGAGGGGCATGTGAGAGGCAACCACACGCTGATGTTTCTCTCCTTGTCTTTCTCCCTCCCTCCCCCTCTTTCTAAACATAAATAAATAAAACCCTTAAAATAAAGAAGTTTTGGCTCCAGCTTACCCAACTCTGTTGTTACCTTTGATTTTGGGAAAATTCAAAGCATCTGAACAGCAATTGTCCATGTACTGGTTACATTATTAATAAATAATCCTGTTGCATGAACACGACAGTCACTTGGAGTTGTATGTACAGTTCTCTAAATCATTCTCTTTGTCTCAGCTGTGCTCTTGGACATTGCATGCTCTGTCTGGGATAACCTTTGCCATCTTTCTCACCATATCACTTGGTTAACTTGTACTTGTCTAGGAAATTTCTGCATGAGAGCCCCACCCCATCACCTGCAGTCTAAGGGACCACTGTTAAGTAGCATGTGCTTATGTCTGTCATTGAATAAATCATGGGGTGATCATGCCTCTCCCTATGCCTGACTGCTAGACTGTGACATCCCTGAGGACAGGGACTGTGTTTTACCCCTTTAGTTATGTACTAAATTGTGTGACCAATTATACTACTGAGTCCTGTTTTAAAAAGTGGGACAAACAAGGCTTGAGTAATTTTGCTTACTGCACAGCTCAGGTCTGCTTTGTGATACCTGAAAAACTCCAAGTTCTTCCCCATGATTGTAATTCAACCCTCTACCATGTTAAGCCCCTATGGGACTGAGCCCAATGTCAACACAATGCTTCCAAGGATCAGGATACTGCTAATACCATCACCTCTCCTGACTAAAGTGTAACTTTACCAAAGTATCCACCCAGTGCACCCTCCTAGGGCTGACAGAATTCTTCTGACTTCCCAATGCTCAAACCATTCATTCTCATCCCCTTCTTTTCCTCCTCACCATTTGCAACAGCAACACCTCCACCTGTCTCTCCTCTCCTCAAGTGTCTACTCCTCTTGCCTTCCAAAAGACTATAAAAAGGTAAAATTGACCCCATCCCTCAGATATGAGAACAGACCTCTGGCCTATATGTACATCGCACTGGAGTGGCCTCTTACACAATGACTCTCTGTAACTGTTGGACTTGCTACCAGCCTATTTCCACATACCCCACAACACACATTTATCTGGTTGATGTCTGGCTAGAGAAGGAAAGTATTGGGAAATTCACACATATTCCAAATTGCTATCTCCCCTGGGACAAGTTGCAACCGCTCTCATGTTTCTTTTATATCCCCAGAAGCAATGCACAAGGGTTCCAATTTTTCCACATCATTCCTGACACCTATTTTATGTTTTGATATTTTTTGTTTTGCTTTGTTTTTAATAATACTATCTACTGCATGTGAAATACATTTTTTCCCAAAGATGCCTCCCCAAAACCTAGGTCTTCCCTGGAGTTTAAAATTTTATTTGTGCAGACCTGAAAGTATCTATCAGAACTTTGCTGCTCTGTAATCACTTTATGCAATTAAGTTCTTATCAATAGTAAAATTGTTATTCTTTCTCTAATGCTCACTCATGCTAGGCAAATGATTTCATTGCCTCATAAAGTTATAAATCAAAGAATATCTTAGGGTATTTCTTTTTTTAAGTATATTTTATTGATTATACTATTACAGTTTTCATAATTGTTCCCCTTAATCCCCACTCCACACTGCATCCTCCAACCCTCCAGCATTCCCCTCCTTAGTTCATGTCCATGGGTTGTACTTATAAATTCTTTGAATTCTCTGTTTCCTATACCATTTTTGACCTCTCCATACCTATTTTATATGTGTCAATTATGCTTCTTATTCCCTGTACCTTTTGTACCCTATTAATCCCCTTCCCCTCCCCAGTAAAAACCTTCCATGTAATGTCCGTTTCTCTGATTCTGTTCTTGATCTAGTTATTTGCTTAGTTTTTGTTTTCTTTCTTTTTTTTTTTAGGTTCATTTGTTGATAGCTGTGAGTTTGTTGTCATTTTACTGTTCATAGTTTTTGATCTTCAATTTCTTAGATAAGTTCCTTTAATATTTCATATAATAAGGGATTGGTGGTGATGAACTCCTTTAACTTGACCTTGTCTGGGAAGTACTTTATCTGCCTTTCCATTCTAAATGATAGCTTTGTTGGATAGACTAATCTTGGATGTAGGTTTTTGCCTTTCATGACTTCAAATACTTCTTTCCAGCCCTTTCTTGCCTGCAAGGTCTCTTTTGAGAAATCAGCTGATAGTCTAATGGGCACTCTTTTGTAGGTAACTGTCTCCTTTCCTCTTGCTGTTTTTAAGATTCTCTCCTTATCTTTAATCTTGGCTAATGTAATTATGATGTGCCTTTGCATGTGCTTCCTTGGATCCAACATCTTTGGGACTCTCTGGGTTCCCTGGACTTCCTGGAAGTCTATTTCCTTCACATATTGGGGGAGTTTTCCTTCATTATTTGTTCAAATAAGTTTTCAATTTCTTGCTCTTGTTCTTCTCCTTCTGGCACTCCTATAATTTGGATATCGGAACACGTAAAGTTGTCCCAGAAGTTCCTAAGCTTCTCTTAATTTTTCTAAATTCTTGTTTCTTCATTCTGTCTCAGTTGGATGATTATTTCTTCCTTTTGTTCCAAATCATTGATTTGAGTCCTGGTTTCCTTCCTGTCACTTTTGGTTCCCTGAACATTTTGCTTTATTTCACTTTGGGTATCTTTCATTTGCTCTTTCATTTTGTGACCAAGCTCAATCAGTTCTGTGAGCATGTTGATTACAGGGTTTTGAACTCTCCATCAGATAGGTTGGCTATCTCCTCTTCGCTTAACTCTCTTTCTGGAGTCTTCCTCTATTCTTTCATTTGGGCCATATTTCTTTGTCTCAGGACACCAGTCTGGTTTTTCTGGTTGATTGTTTCTTTAATTCCTTGGTTGTCAGAGTTCCATGCAGTTTGATTTTCTGGCACTTCTGGTTGTTTGTTGATTTTAGATTGATTGTTATCCTCCTTTTGGTTGGGGGAGAAAGCAAAGCGTTTCTACCTATGCCTTCCTCCTGGCCAGAACTCCTTCTTTGGGTATTTCTTTAGAGAAATAGTACTGAGAGGACTCTACCTATTTCTGACCAGATTTTGGTGTCCCAAAGGACAAGATAGGGTAGATGGCATGCATTTTTGGGTGCTGCCTTCACTGGGCTGATTTCTGCTTGGGTGTGTTTCATGGAACACTAAAATTTGAAATATTTGGGGATTCCATTCTGAGGTGGGCCTTGGGGTTCATAAAAACTCTGAAATTTGGGTACGTCTCTGAGAACACACTCCTGTCCATGCCATTCCACCAATAGAAACACATCTCCTTATTTATGGCACTTTAAGTCTAAAATTATCATATAAAACACAGATGTGACTGAATGAAGTGAACATCTTAAACCATTTCCTGCCATTAAGACACCAATGTGAATTGTTTTCAAGATGATTAACCAGTCAAAGTTAAACAAATTTGGATTTGGAGTTTGATAGGTCATAACTTCTTTGTTTTATATACAAAATCAGTTTCTCTGCACTTCACTTTTTATACTTAAAATACCACAAATGCAGTTGCCTACTATCATAATTTCATCTATCAGCCTCTATGTTACTTTGAAATGCCTGCTCTTATAAATTCTGTTTCAATAGCATCCTTTACATATATTTCAAATTATTCTTGTTAAATTTTCAATAGCAATGAGCTCTGCATTGGGACCCAGCTTTATGTACATTTTAAATTGAAATAAATATTATAAACTAGTGATTATAGCATGTTCTATTTCCACAAATAGTATTATCAAGGTTGTGAATTTTGCCCTCTCCCCATGCCTTCCCCCAGTTCCTATGGCTTCTCATCATTTTGATTTTCATTCATACACTCTTGGCCATGGGTGAACAAAGGGGCAAAGGTGATGTGTCTCTGTTTCAGAGGAGAAAGGGCACAGTGGGCTTCACCCTCCTCAACTGTGTGGATTAACCAGTTCTGCTCAAGTTTGCAATTCTTCCTCAGAGGTGATAGAAGCCAGTTGCCCACTGTACCCTGGTCCTGCTGACTCTACTGGCTGAATCTTGCCAATGGGACCTTGGCAAGGAGAGTGGGTCACAGACTGCAATCAGACTATCAACTTTCCCAGTTCCTTGTGTTTTCTTCATCTGTGTGCCCAAAGATAGTGGCCACAGTTGTTCTCCATGAACTTAAAAATAAGTTAACAAGTCCAGGCTACATTGAAGGTAAAGGGGAAAAATTATTTAACTATTAAATGTGAATCAACCCTTTATTAAGTTATTTAGAATAAAACACAAGCAAAATCCACTAAGTGATCTACCAATTCTTCCCAATGTTAATCTTAAAATCTAAGTTCTGTGTGTGTGTGTGTGTGTGTGTGTGTGTGTGTCCACAATGCTGTGGCATGAAGACCATGACTTCCCAGCTTGCAATGTGAGAAATTCCTTTTACCATAATCATATTAGGGAAGTTGTGTCCAGCCAAGCAGGCTTCACTTTCTTACGTTATAGAGCTTTATCAGGTCAGGCAACATTTCAGAACAACTTAATCTCATCTTTCATCATCCATTGTGGTGGAGCTGAAGCTGTCTACTTCCAGATTCATGTGCCTGTAAGTTTTTCATGTTGTACTAAAATGAGGCACCTGTATGTTTACTCTCCAGGTAATCTTGTGTGGAATATAGAAGCTATTCTTTTTTATAACTGAGGTAGTATTGTCTTTCAAGGCAAATGTTATAACTCAATTCAGACACCTTCATTGTTTTGTAGACTGATGATGATCTAACTAATCATCCTGCTTCCTATAACCCAGTTCATCTCTGATCCCAGACTCTTCCTCTGAACTTCACTAGTCCCCCCATCTCTCTATATCATCTTCGATCTCTGTGCTGTTGGACTTCCTCATCCATCTCTTGGCTACAGAGGAAGGGCAGAGGGCTGCCTTCTGACCCAGTACCAGGAGCAGAGGGAGCACTCTCTCTCCAGCCTTCTCCAGCAGCTCTGCCCACTTGCCCTTCAGCTAGCTCTGCGGGTGGTTAACAGTCAGGTTAACTCAATATTCCCAGCTCTGTCACAGTTCATGAGCTCTTAAAATTTGAAACATATTTATTCTCTAGTTAGGAAAGTTCAGATTTCTGGTACTAAGGTTAGACCAAGCCTTCAGCGAAGGGATGTTATCTCTCTCCTGAAAATGGTGTACTGAGATTCTAGTACATTTTTCAAAGATGAGATTTCCTAGCTTGGTGTCATTTTAGCCATTATACCTGATTGAAAATTCTGTTATTTCATTTCCAGGTGCATCTTATTCCTGTGGATTTAAATGGCTTATTCACATCATTGCAGACTTCTCATGCAAATAAATTAACAAATTCAATTCACTTGCTTACCCATCTCAACATTTAACAAGTTTTTTTTTTTATCTGCTAAGCATAGTGGGAAATTCCTGGAACCTTATAATCTACCAAACAGACAAGTATATGCATAAATATAACCAAGGTTTGAACTAGGAGAAGTGTCATAAGAAAGACATAAAACAAATTCTATAGTCAATTAGACATCTCTTCCAAATTGGGACAATACGGATTTCATAAAAGACTCAATAAGGAGATACGTGTATCATATGAAATGCACTTGGAGTAATAGGTTAGATTTTCATAAGTGGATATGTGTATTCAGAACAGGATGCTGGGTGGTTTCCATGAAAAAGCAGCACAGGGCAGAGCCTGATGGTAGGGAGACACAGAATCAATTTGGGAATAACATTTAGTCCTGTTTTTCTTAAATATAAACAAATATAAAGGAAACTAGCAAAACATACGATGGAAAAGTAGATCTGAGTCCCTTGAATATCAGGCAGCAATTTTACCTTTTACATACAGAAATGGGAAGCTGTTGAAAGTTAATGGACCAGTGAGACTGGATCAAAGATGGCAGCATACAAAGACCCTGAGCTCACTCTTCCCACAGAGACAGCAAATATAGAGCTGCATGTGGAATAGTTTTCCTCTGAAAAGAATCTGACAGCTACTTGAATATTGCCTCCACAATGAAAGATAAAAGAGGTACATGGAGATGGGCAAGAGAACAGAGACAGAATCTTTCCTGGGGCCCCATCTAACCATGAAGACCCACAACTGGGAGGGATCAAAGCAAATATGGAATAATTCTCCTCTGAGGAGTGAAGGGACTGTGCCCCACATCAGGCACCCTGACTCTTGGATTTGATGCTGGGAAGATGAGCCCCCAAAATGACTGTTTTACAGAATTAATGAGGATTAAACCTAGGAGAACCATAGGACTGTAGGGAATGAAGAACCTGCTGGGGTTTTGGGTTTTTTAAAAAAATCTTTATGGGCACTTTATTCAAATGGTTGGCAATCTGAGAAGACTGCAGGTTTGTACCCTAACAGACCATCTTAAATTCCATTTTAAAATGGCCCTTTATATAAGGAGAACAAAGTGTAGGTAATGGGTTTGGAATTCGGGGAAAAGTTAACTGGATTTAAAAAATAACCCTGCAGCATTCTTGTCCAGGGTGATGACAGTCTTTAGCTGTGCCCCAGGTGGTGGTCTTTAGTTGTGTCCTAGGTGGTGGTTATCTCACTCTGGAGTACAATGTCTCAGTTACCATCTGGAATTGCTTGCAGTCATCCTGAGGCACAAAGGTGGAACTGCTTATGGTCTCCTAGAGTCAGGGTGATTCATACCTGTAGTTCCAGACAGTCCCAAATTCTGTCTCGATGGAGTCACCAGAATATGAAACTGGAAAAGCCTGTGTTCATGCTGCCTGTCACCTACCAGACCCAATAATCAGGGACAGGGATTCAACCTTTTGGGGGGCTTTATTCAGCTGGCAATCTGAGAAGATGGCAGGTTTGTACCCTAACAGACTGTTATGAAGAACCTGCTCTTAAAGGGCGTGTGGGTAGAGCCTTTCACCCTGAGATTCAGTGCAAAAGCAGCAGATTGAAAGTACCTATGTAACAGGGTGCAGCCAGTCCCTGCTCCAGAACTCAGGGTGTCCAGAATTAATGAGGATTAAACCTAGGAGAACCATAGGATTTGTAGTAGAGTCCAGAACTCAGGGTGCCCAGAAAATATTAAAAAAATATAGGGTGTCCTCACCCCTACATGGAGGATGGGACATATGGAGCAAGGCCATTGAGAGTTGTTCTGCATAGCAACAGTTTTGCAACTAACCTCAGGAATGGTCATTTAATACATCTGTAACTTTTAACTGGTTTCATGGATATGTTAAATAGCTATGGCCATGCTTTGAGCCAGGGAGATAGGAGTGACCTTAACCCATGATGTAACAAGGAGGCAACTCCCCCTGGCTACAGTGCCTGCGTGAGAGCTTGGAGATGATTAGCTCCATGCCAGGGGGTCATGCTTGCCCAGACTTATTATGTCATCCTAGTAAAGCTGGAAAAATACAGGAATGCTAGCAGGTATAGTCGATTGTGGGAGGAGTTGGAAATGGGGCTGCATAGGAAGATTGGCTCTGGGATTTAAACTCAGGCATGGTAACCGTACTAGGTTAGGGCCTTAAGGCTTTGGCAAGAAGAGAGAACCACATGGCTTTGGGGTTCCCTTGCCATGCAGTTAGGAAACTGGAAAGCAAGGTATAGCAGCAATGTAGAGCTCTCTCTTAACAGTTTGGAAGAATGCAAGAGAGATGCTTCAGGAAGGAAAGGGGTGAAATGATTCTTGCTGGTGGGCCATGAGAAGGTGCCACTTGGGTTTGGATTGAGAACTGGAGATCATGGCGGTGACACAGCTGATGGTGCTGGGAACCAGGGGAGGCCTGCCATGGCTAACCACGGACTACTGGGAAGAATCAGGGGCTACCTGAGCTTCTATTTATTTTCCTGAGACACGATGCCCCAGACTGGGAAAACGGGGGAAGGAAGGACTGTGTGTGTTTATGGGTGGTTTTAGAGACTTTGGGATTTTAATGAAGACATTAAGTCATTACACTTAAGTCTGTATAACTTTTGAATAGATAATTCCTTTCCTTTTCACCAATCTCTGACATTGAGAGCTATAATTCCCTGGTAGTGAGCAAGGCAAACTTAGTACAGGGGGCCCTGGAAAAAGGGGAAGGGAGTCCATTTGGTAATAGTATATCATTCACTACCACTCCAGGCCTGTTCTGTAACACCTAGATAATAAGTAAGGGAGACACACTTACTAAACTTATAGCAACTGCCAGAGAAAAAGTAATCTACTGGGGCTTTCTCCAAGGACAGAACTGCTGGTGAGTGCCATTTTTTCAATGTCATCCTAACATGCTGGTAATGGAGCTGGCTGGTGCCATTTTTGGTGATCTTCCTCTAGACTGCTAATACTGGAAGGCATTCTCCACCTATTCCATGCAGCAAACAGGCTGGACAAGCTTCCCACCCCTGCCTGCCCCATGGTGATCCACAACACAACTGTACCAGGTGAATATCCTGAGCCCTGCTCACTCCACAGAGCAGCTGCACTGCCACCAGACCAGGGCAGTACACCATGGCCCACATTCCCTGTGCCGCAACAGCTAGGTAAGCATACCATGTCCTGTCCCCACTCAGAAACCATGCCATAAACAAGCAGGGAGAGCACACCAAGCTCACCACACTCAGGGGAAAAATGGATGAACATAGTAAGAACTTGAACAAAAAGATAGAAAATGTAAAACAAAAATACCAAACAGAAGTTATAACAGAACTGAACAATACACTAGAGGAGTTCCACAGCAGACTAGATGAAGTAGATGTACATATGAATCAGTGAGCTGGAGGACAAAACAATGAACCAGTGAGCTGGAGGACAAAACAATGAACATACCCAGACAGAGCAGCTAAATGAAAAAGCAATTTCAAACAGTGATAATATCATAAGGGGCCTCTGGGACAACATCAAGAATAACATTTGCGATATAGGTGTCCCAGAAGCAAAGACAGAGAGGATCAGAAAAGTTATTTAAAAAAAATAAATGCTGAAAACTTCCCTAATCTGGAAAAAGAAACAGACATCCAGCCCCAGCGTAGGGTAAATGGAGGCAATCTGGCTTCCTCACCCAGATGTCTGGGGAACTAAGATAAGCTGTATTCCCATAGCCTTGCGACTGGGTCCAATAAGCTGTTCCATAGACTTGAGTGGGCCAGCATGTGCAAAATCATACTGTATTATACAATATTCTGGCTCTCTGTTGGCTTTGTGTACAGGTGGTATATTAGAGAGTTAAGGGCTTCCCACTGGGGGACACATGTGACTCACACAGTGGGACACATGGCTTGCAGCATGTGTGGATTGCCCACCTTTGTATAAAGAAAGACATGTCAAGCATCCCCACAGCTCCATGCATTTTCTTCTGTCCAAATCCAGAGCGAGTCTATATGGCTTTGAATGTCGCAACACACCAAGGAAACCCAGAGAGTTCCAGATAATATAAACCCAAATTGAACTACACCAAGATACATTAAAATTAAAATGGTAAAAGTTAAAAATAACCTTAAATGTTAAAAGACAAGAGAAGAAAAATGAACTAAAATTACAATAATTATTAAGGGAAGCATAAAATAGAAAAGTATACAATGTGCCATTAAAAATACAAAACTTAAGGAAGAAGTAAAAGTTTAAAGCTTTGGAATGTATTCAAATCTAATTTTCTATCAACTTAAAGAGACTGTTATATATAGGATGTTATATGTGAACCTCACAGTAACTACAAAGAAAAAACTTATAGTAAACACACAAAAGAAAAAGAAAAAGGAATCTACTACAGAAAGTCATCAAACCATAGGGAAAGAGGGAAGAAGAAAGTAACAAAAAGGAATTACAACAACAGCCAGAAAATAATGAACAGAATGGTGTACTTACTTTTTAATAGTTACTTTAAATGTAAATGGTCCAAATTTGCTAATCCAGTGAAAGAGAGTGAGAATGGCTTCCCAGTCCAGGTGTGGTTCATTTCGTTGGAGCTTCATCCCATAACCAAGAGCTTGCAGATTCAATTCCCCAACAGCACACATACCTAGGTTGCAGGTTCACTCCCTGGTCTGGGTGAGTATTGGAGGCAACTGATTGATGCTTCTCTCTTGCATCAATGTTTCTCTCCCTTTCTCTATCTCTAAAGTAATGAAAAAATGTCCCAAGGCGAGCAGAAAATGAGAGAGAGAGAGAGAAGGAAGGAAGGAAGGAGGGAAGGAAGGAAGGGAGGGAGGGGGGAGGGAGGGAGGGAGGGAGGGAAAGAAAGAGGCTAAATAGGTAAAAAAAAAATACACAAGATGGAAATGCCACCTACTAGAGACTTCAGAAGTAAGGACATACATAGTTGGAAAGTAAAGAGATGGAAAAAGATATTCCATGCAAATAGACACAAAAAGAAAGCTGGGGCCACTATACTTACATCAAACAAAGTAGACTTTAAAGCAAAGACTGTAATATAAGATGAAAGAAGGGTACTATATAATGATAAAGGGATCAATAGAGCAAGAAGACTTAACATTTATATATATATATTAAATATATATTATATTATATATAAATGTTATATACACACACACACACACACACACACACCCAACATAGGACCAGCAAAGTATAGAAAGCAAATATTAATAAACTAAATGGAGAAACTAAAACCAATACAATAATTGCAGGAACTTTAGTCCCCTACTTAACAGCAATGGACAGACCACCCAGACAGAAAATCAATAAGGAAACGTGGCAGAAAATTATTCTGAGTTGATCTAGAGGCAAGAAGAGCTCAGAATGAGGGCAAGTCACTCAGTTCATGTTGACCCTTTTGCAGAAATGCTGAGTAGATGAGTTTTTAGTAAAAGGAGTAACATTTTCACAGGTATGCCTCAAAAGTATGTAAATCTGCATTTCTTAAATGATTAGCAGAGTACTTGACAGCATTTATCACCTGAATGAACCTGAATATTTATTGTGCATGGCACTCTTCCCAGGTCTGGACAGTCGTGGGCAAAGGTTAGTTTTAAAATTAACAGTTAAAAACTGGAGTTTTTCTCAGTTGTAGTAAATGCAACGAGGGGCTGCCTGAAGTAAAAGTATTGAGAAAAATCAATGTTCCCTTTACTTTATTCTGTGAGTGCCTGGACATGCCACAAAATACTAACCACGACCATTAAGCAAACCTGTGTAGACTTAGCGTCTATGCAGTGAACACCACTGTGCTTCAGATATTGTGCTAAATGCTTTACATATGTCATCTAACTTTGTCTATTTATTACCATTTTTGTTATTGTTGTTCCTTTTTGCAGAGTGGATGGAGCAAGCTCCTATTCCATCTCCCAGCTGCAAAAATTCATTTAATATTATGTCCTCAGATAGAGGACATATCAGATATTAAAGTGATAAGAACAGATACTATATTTGATCTTAGCCAAAAGGCCGAGAAGAAATTATTTATTACCAGTTTTGAAGCTGAGACATACAGTGCTTATCTTCTTGAGTAACTGGTGGTCTCTGATTGTGATCTCCTGTTTTGGTCATTATTTGTGGGAGTCCTGAATTCTAAATTGGATGTCTTTCCTTCAAAGAAGTCAACAATTAGTGGTCATCACCAACCATGAACCAACTCAGTCCCTTAAAAGTCTTAGGTCAACAGGAGAGTGTTCAGCTTCCAGAGGCCTAAGCCTCAGAATTTGCTATTGGTACCCATTCTCAGGGTGATATCTCACTTGGGTGTCCAGTTCTCAGTTTTTGGGGGATTTTGTTTTGTTTTTTATCAGAGAGGATGGATTTCCTGGAGAGATCAATTACTTCTCACATGACCAACATTTTCTCCAAAAGTGTGATTTCTCCAAAACTGGTGGTTCCACAAAAGATAAATTAACATGGAAGAGGATATTGCTAGGAAATTGGATAAAGTAGATAAACTTAAAATATACTTTGGAGGAACAAACTATTAATTTTGCTAGTGATTTGATATGTAGGTTTCATGAAAGGAAATATTCTTAGGACTTTCAGAGTTCACCCCTGAGAAATTGGGATGGTGGTAATACCTTTACAGAGGCTTCCTGGGACTGCAGACAAGGGTTACATTTTGGACACACTAACTTTGCTAGCTCCTGCTTTTATTCAGAAAAAGTTTTAATGTTAAGTGCCCAGACCAATTTTGATATTTAATTTTTACCTTGTAAATTGACAAGAAAATGTCAGTAATATCTTGAGAATACATGCATGCCTGTTCTCAGGGAATGCTGATATTTCATCTCTTTTTAAAAAAAATATTACCATCCTCACCTGAAGACATTTTTTATTGTTTTTAGAGAGAGAGGAAGGGAGAGATACAGCAATGTGAGAAATATCAGTCGCCTCCCATATGCACCCCAATCGGGGATCAAACCCACAACCTAGATACATGACTTGACCGGGGATCGAATCTGCAACCTTTCGATCCACAGGACAATACCCCAACTGACTGAACCACACTTGCCAGGGTGGTATTTCACCTTACAAATAAAACCTGGTTGGATTGATTTTCTATTTAAGATAAGAAGCTAGTGAATATTTCAAGCAAGTATGATTAAAGGAGAGAAATGAATGCAAAATCCTATATATTTTTAAAATCTTTCTGGAAGGATTTATGGAAAAGGGGCTATGGAATTTGTCCCCAAAGACTGGATGACAAGGACTTAATGGGGTTTAAGCTGTCTCTCTGTATCTCTATTTGTTGTTTGGTTTTTAATTTCTTTTTTTAACCAAATGGTGCAACCAGGAAACATAATCTGTGTGAAGGATCAGTACATGTTCTCTAGTTCCTCCCTGGAACCTGGTCTTCTTGTTGGTGTATCATATATAATATCAGTAAATGGGTTTTGAGTCAGCTGTGCTGATGTTGGTTTTCAGAGAATCTAGAAGCTCCAGGGTGTTGAAAGGAGGTCTGTGCTCAGAGACATCATATGCCCACATTATCATAGCCCTGAAAGGAGCTATGTTGTGACCTCCACTAAGTGGTCAATAAGATGTGAAGTGCCTTTGCAAGTAGCTCCCACTGGATTCTTGCACAAATGAAGAAAAACAGACAATAACCATTGACAAAAGTGCTCTTTCCTTTCTGCAGCTTCCCCTTCTGCCACAGTGGATGGGGTAGAGGTGGGAAGTGATTCTACTGCATTTTCCTGACCTCACTTATACAGCTTATGTAACTGGAATGTGGGCAAGTGGTGAATCTGATAGAGGAACTCAAAAGTTAAAGATTTTAGCCATAGTTCATAGGCTTAAGTGACTAATGCATGTGAAAGCTGTTATTTCAGGAACTGGAATGCATGATTTAAGGAGGTTGACAAGCAATTCAACCTTTGTGTTCCAGGGGTCTGCCAGTGATGGAGATGGTATCTAAGCCATTGCCTTCCAGGGAGGAAATGGCTCTGATGGAGATAAAGAATGGTGGATCAACAGGTAGTGTAGTAATAGAAAAATCAACTCTGAACTGCAACTCTTATCCAATTAACCTTTTTTTCTAAACTCCTTACCTACCCTTCTATCCAATTAACCTTTTTCCAAACCTTTACTGACCATTTCTTCTCCTTATAAAGAAATGGTTAAGACAGTTTTTAAGGGTACCTAACCTGCCATTTTCTAAGATCACTGACCATCTAAATATAGTGCCCACAAAGATTTAGTCCTCGTCTCTACTTATTGGTTCTGGTAGTGACAGACAGCACACACTACAACTTTTCTAGTTTCAAGTCCATTTGAAACCCTGGGATAATATAGCTTAGCTCTCCAAGTAGTATTTCCTCTTGAAAAGGGTAGAAACTTGGCCAGGATTTTTCACATAGTTTATGTGTATTCTAAACACACACTTATCAAGCTTCTGCTTGTGTTATCTGCTGATGCCCCATTGGCCAAAAATGTCATGTAACCAAGCCCACCATCAGTATGGTGGAGGATCCATGAGGACATGGATTCCAGGAGGCAACATCTTCAATGAATCCCTGGTGGCCAGTAATGTGACCAAACCCAAAAGACTGACTCAGTTCCCAGAATACACCAAGCTCTTTTTCACCTCAGGGTGTTTTCACAGTCTCTTCTTTTATTCATTCAGCCAGTGTTTTGAAACCCACCAATACTGGGCAAAATTCTCAGTGCTCTGGTGAATCTTCCCTTCCAAAGGGGGAAAGCACATAATTAGCAAGAGCAGAAATAAACCAGGTAACTTTAGATGTTGAGAAGAGCTCTGGAGAAATCAATCAGGGTAGTGGGTAGAAAGCGCTTGCCTGGCAGGGTGGAGAAATGGAGTGAAGTGAGGTCAGGAAGGCCTTCTGAGGGGATGGCACTGAAGTCTGAATGATCACAAGGCTGTGTGGCATAGAGGCTGTGAGTTCCAGACAAGACCCAGCTCATGCCCCTGCACCAAAACCCTCTCTCACCTGCTGTTTCCCATGTTCTCTTGGCACAGCTGGTAGCTTCTCCTCTTGGCCTCGTGCTCTCTTCCTTCCTTAGGGTTTCTCTGTCTGCCCAATGGAAAGTGGCCAGCCTGCCCTCACCACTCCCCACCTCATTTACTCCTTAGGAGAACTCACCACAATTCTTTACTTAAGTCCTCAATAAACTATAATTCTGTGAAGATCGTATTGTGTCTGAATTTTTCTGAAATGTTTTCATAGATTATGCTTATTCAACATTCAAAATAATTGCTAATAGAAAGGATACATGCATGCACAGTTACTCCATAGCTGGAAGTGTGACCTCAGGGGCTTGGAGTGCTGGGTGGAGCAGGTTTCTGTGTATGGTTCCTGATAACAATAACTTCTGCTGCCCCTGTCTCCAGGCTGGGTTAGATTCATTCTGGAGGCCTCATTGCAGGGCCTCTTCAGAAATTCCCTGACTCCACATTTAAGGTCAGCACTGCCCAATAGTTTTCAATAAATTTAAATCCCAGAGAGAAAGCCTCAAAATCTTGACCATTCTTCCATAGAGTACTTTCCTGGGATTCTTACAAAAAATTCCTAACTCTTTCTCCTGCTACCTTCAAATACTTCATTAAAAAAAAGATGTAATGATGTTTCATTAGACACTACTTCCTGTGAACAATGATAGTAGTTCTTGATCATAGTGTGCTTTCCACATACCAAACACATGAAGCATATTATCACCTCCCCTCACTACAGTCCTACAATATAGGAGTTCCCTTATCCAGCTTTCAGATGAGAAGGCAGAGGCTTGCTGAGGTCCAGCAACTTCCACAATGTTAACCAAGGACTACATGGTAAATGGGGCCTTCAGACCCTCATGAGTCTGGATCTGATGATCTTCCTACCACCCCCACTGCTGTTGTCATGACCCATTCAGCATAGGAAATGGAAATACAGACTACTGTGCCTTGTTCCCAAATCTGAAATCCAAAACTTTCTAAAAAACAAAAGTTTTTCTGCAAAAAACTGACCTGACTTGACCTGAGCTCATTTTTCAGTAAAGCCCAAGTGAATGCAAATCTCTTTATAGAAATGGTTTATTTCATTTATTATAACTATGCATGTTTTTTGTCTCAAAAATATAATGTGTTAGGGACTTCCAGTCAAAATGGAGGCATAGGTAAACACAATGACCTCCTCACACAACTACAGAAAAAATTAAAACTAGTCCAGCAAAACAAATATCATCCAGAAGCATCAGAAGATAGATCTGTATGGATGTCTGATAGCCAAGGATTTAAAGAAGCCACATTTATCCAGATGGTGCCTTTTCTACAATAGACCATGCTACTAAGACAAGGAGTCAAAGCAGCTCTACATAATACAGAGAAACAAACACAGGGAGGCTGCCAAATTGAGGAAACAAAGAAATATGGCCCAAATGAAAGAACAGAACAAAACCCCAGAAAAAAAAAAAAAACTAAACAAAATAGATATAAGCAACATATCAGATGCAGAGTAGTTCAAAACACTGGTTTTCAGGATTCTCTAAAAACTCACTGAGTATGGCAACAGCATAAAAAGTTTCAGGAAAAAATTAAACTTACATTAAATGAAATAAAGAAAAATCTACAGGGAACCAAGAGTGGAGGGGCTTACTTTTCATCAGGCACTTAATATACATCATTAGACAGCCTTACAACTCTGTAAGGTTGCTTTTATTATTTCTGTTTTATAAAAAAGAAAACTGAGGTTCAATGAGCTTAAATATCTTCTTCCAATTGTACAGACAGAGGGTCACAGTGAGCACTGAGGGTCCAGGTACTCTCTGGAGCTTCACAGGAGCATCTCCTGAGATCAACACTCCCTGTGGATCACCTTCAGGAGAGTTGTGGAAAGAAAGCACATTCTTTCTGCTCTTCTATTCTTACTAGCATTAAGTGATAAAATGAAATATGTTTTTAATCTTAATACTCCTGAATGTGGTAGGAAGAGCCCTTGACCTGGAGGAATCAAATATCAATACAGCCACTCTGGTGTGTGATTTAAGACAAGTGAAAAAATATTTTGGCCTCAATCTCTTCATTTGTGAAACAAAGATCATTATATTCAGTCCCCATGTTGTTATGGGAATTACATTAAGTAAGAGGAAGACTAAATGCATAGACCACTTTTCCCTCCACATATGGGTCACTATTAGAATCTTAGTAGAACATAGTTGAAAGACATTGAAAAGAACAAAAATCTACATTTATAAAGTTTTAATATTATCACTCCTTCTTTCTACAGTACTTCTTTTCTCAGTGCCCAGTAAAATATGCCATTAATTTCAACATTGTTTATAACGACTAGCAGTAACCTAAAGTCCACCAATGGAGATGGCTAAATAAAGAGTGGTGATCCATACAATAGAATATTGTGAAGTCCCCAAAGAGGTGTTCTTTAGGTAGTGATACAGCCACATTTCAACATGCTAAGGGGGAAAAGTAAAGGCCAAAAATGATTATAGTATTTGTGTTTTTAAAATGAGAAAACAGATCCATTTATTGTCATGGTAGGCATCAAATACCTCTAAAAGAATATGAAAGAAATTGGCTTAGTTCTCTCTGGGCTGGAGTAGAGAAGGGAGATGTTTTTATTTAGTAGCCTTTTATTCCTTTCAATTTAGAACACCATGAATATATTATCCATTAAACATTAAAGTTACAAATAAAAATATCTGTACATGACTTTTTGTAATATGGAGAACTCCAAGCTCAAATCCTACACAAATACACAATCTTCTCTCATTATGTGTCATTAGAGTGGCTCATAGCTAATGGGTCCTGTTCTTAGTTGCACTGTGTTCTCATTTAGGTTGGATGTTTCCTTCCCATTTTGGTCACTGGAGAGCATGCTCTGCCCTTTGTTGCTGGGTCAGGCCAGTCTGCACTGCCCTCCTGCTGCTGGGGTCCCCACGCAGTACTGTTCCTTGGCCTGAACTCTCAGCCTCTGGTCCAAGCAATCACTTGGGTCTGGACTCAACATTTGGTCAGTGTCAGGTTACAGAATTGAGGGACAAGAGGAACCTGGACTTGAAGATGGGCTAGACTGGTGGACAGGAGCCCTGAGGGTCTGTGGTGACCAAAGCCAAAGGCAAGGTCAGAACCTGGGGTAGAGTAGGGGGAAAGGGACTTGGGCCAAGGTCCAGAGAGCAAAGCTGCTCAGATGACATCAGACAGGACTGAAATGGAGCACAAAAGTATAGGTTTGTCATTCAAGCTGGTACTAGGAAGAGAGGTCAATTTCCAGAAAAAAATGGCTTCATAGATGTCCACACCAGGACAGACTATGACATTGGTCCTGGACTAGTTTTAAGCACTTTTCCTGCTGAGGACACATGGGAGACACAGGGTTTTGTAAGTGCACAGGTTATATGTAGCGGGACAGAATGACATTCTCGTCTCTCCTACATCCAGTGTGTCTAGCCCAAAGTATACCCCCTAAGAAGCCATTGGTCATGGTGATCTCAATATACCCTCACCATCGGTTTCCTGGAGTTGGGTTGAGTGATTTTGGGTCAGCCCTGATGGTTAAGGAGGCAGACTGGTGATTTTAGTGGCATTGTATAATTGTGTCACAAAATAAATTCCACAACCAGTGTTGTGGGACTGAAGGCAGTGCCCAACTGCTGTGGAGCCATGAGTTCTGTTCTTTGTTTCTATTATGACGAAGGGATTTAAGTTGTGCCCAATTTAGTCCCATCTGGACACAAATCCTCTGTCAGAGCTGTTTTTCAGTCCTCCTGGATTCAACAGCCATAGTCAGAATCTCCAAGGTGCATCCATTGATCATCAATCTTTGTGCTAGTTCAATAGCAGCCTTAAAGTGACAAATACTATATTAGGTCCCACCTGTAGGTTCTCTGCAGAGGTAGTACAAATGCCTGGATTGTCAAGTTCAGGTTGAAGAGGCCAGTGGAAAGGAAACTGAACACAGATCATCATAAATCAGTTGTTTTAGGCAGGACACCTGCCCCGTCAGTCTCTGTGGCATCCAAAGGAAAAAATGGTGATCTAGGGTTACCCTCAGGCGATGCCAGCAGCCACAGCACTGAAAGGTCATATCTATTACCATCAGCATTTCTCTCCCCTGGGCTGTTTTTGAGTGGATGTCAGTCATACTTATCTCATGCAGAAGGCACGTTCATCAGGTCACAACATTCCTGCTCATATTTGGTCTGATAAAAGATACCCCGTCTTTCTTTTTTCAGAATTTGTTTAGCTGCTGTTAAAAGGTGACTCCTTTCTTCCTCACCACTCCACCTTTATGTTTTAGGGACTCAAGTTCTTAAGCCAAGTTTTATTTGCCTCCTCTTATTTTAAAGTTAAAAATGATTATTTTAAAAACATTAAAGTAACCAAAACACCTGGTACTGTCATCCCCATGCCCAGAAGGGATCGATGCTTTTCTGGAAGAAGACACTGGCCTTTACTAATCATATCATGTTCAGCAGCAAACAATTTGGCACTCTGTGTGTAATATCAGAAGTCAGGGGAGGGATCCAAACACAATCTTCACCAAAAACAAAATCAAGACAGAAAAGCAGAGCAACTGCTGGTGCCAGCTGCAAGCACCATGCAGCAGAACCCTTCCAGCTCTGCAGGGGTCTCTGAGAATGGAGCCAGGCAGGAGCACAAAAGACACACTATGACAACCTCCAGTGGAAGCCAACTAGCACCCCAGGGCCTATCAACAGGAAGAATTGATAGCACTGCCTGGAATTCTCCACCTCCAGATCAAGTCAGTGCATAAACTCAGCCTCTTTGTTCTGAAAAGACTGCGCTCTATGTGGCATTCCAACTGGAGCTTCGTCCTTAGTTGCTCAGGCCCTCATGGACCCCTGTGGACTCTATGGGTCTCCACTTTAAAAGCATTATTGACATGAACCTGGGAGGTGATTTTCCTGGCATTCTTTCTAACCAGACTCTTTCCGGCTCCCTCCTAGGCAATGATAGAAAACTTTCCAACATGTCATTCTCTCATTTTGTCATCCTCGGGCAGCTGTACAAAGGTTATATGGAACTTTACTGGCTAGTTAAAGAGAATCTAGGACAGTCTTAGAGGATTTAGGAATATTACTGCAATATCTGACCGTTGCCTATTAAGACACTCTGCCCCAGGGCCAGATACACTAGGTATAAGGGGATGTGGTCAGGAGGCTTTTACTGGGTACTTCCACTCTAAACCCTGGAGGTTTGAAAGCCAAGACCTTTCAAGTCACAGTTGAGAACCTTTGCCCAAGCAACCTATCCAAAGTTTTCTGATTCCAGAACCTAAAGAAGCCCTAAGAAACCATGGAAGACCATGTGCTCTCTGTCAGAGATCTTTCAGAGTCCTTAAAATTCTTCACGTACTTGCAGCCAAACCCATCTTGGAGATCAGCTTAGTAGAACATATTTTTAGGTAGCTCCTACTTGTTTGGAACAACTTGGAAAACAAATTGAAAAACAGAGCAAACTCAGACTAAAACACATAGCCTCTACTAACTAAATTAATTGCCAGAATAATCTTTTGTATAAGAGAGACAGGATCAGAGAGGACTTTCATTAAAATCTTGCTACTTTATCTTTAGTTAAAAAGACAGGTATCTTGTATCTTCTCTGAAATCTTGTCGTGAGATGTTTCATATAAACTTACCTTTTTTTCTTCTCACCCTAGAAATAGAAGGAAGGAAGATTTATTATGTTGCATCCTGTGCTCTGATCCTTCACCCCAGGACTGGAAGAAATGAAGTTGATTTTTGTGGAAATATGTGTTTACCAACTGCACTGGGAACAAGGAGTTTAAATCATGTATTGTTGGTTTCTCCACAAAAATGCTGGAGAGATGTATATCATGCTCTGTGGGCCTGGATAGGGTGGATTTTGAGACACAAACACCAGAGTACACACTCATTCAGGAGAGCTAATGGCCCACATCATACCTGGACTCCCATGAACAAAACCAAGTCCTGTCTGTGTTGAAGGTGTGGTGTTAAAGGTGTGGGGTTAAAGGTGTATTTTAAGGAAATTACAAATGACTGTTTTGGGGTAATAGATCACCAGATCACTGAACTCTTGTAGTAATGAAGTATAAAGTGATAGGGAAAAAAAACCCCTCTTGTTAGTTTGATTTTTATAATTTGTCTTAGTGGAATGAATGCTTGGCACCATTTGAAGACCTGATATTCTAACACTTACATCTGACCTTGGATAAGTGGCTCAGGGTCTTTATCTGTGAAAGCCTTTTTCTTCATTTTGTAATAGGAATGCTGATATTTATTCTACACACTTTTCCAAAGCTATAAATAAGATCACGTGAGCAAAAGTACAGTGAGTAAAAGCCCTCATTTGATGGGCTATTTTGAAAAAAAAGAATTTATGTTTAGAGAAGGCCTGTAATCATTCCATTTACTCCTTACCCATTTCTTAGCAAAAGCCCTGGAGAGAATTATGTACCATGCTTTCAAGGCTGATTAGGCAATCACTTCATCTATCAAAGTCTTGGGAGTTCTGACACAGCCTCACATCCTCCTTAACTCTCTCCCACCCACTTAACCAGAGTCCATGTAGTTTTCCATTATTACCAGTATACTCAGTAAAAAAAATAATAGCAGTCTCTAATGGTACATCTGTTATGTGTCTTTCTTTCATCCTCATAAAATTCTCTTCAAGGTGAGTATTATTATTAATTCATTTCACATTAAAGAAATTGTATTACCCAAAGAATGGGGTAGGCAGATAGAGAATTTTATACTTAACACCTGATAGTGCCTGGAAAACAAGACAGTCTTTAGAGATGGAAGGGTTACTGTGGATATGGCTTCATCCCCATAGGTGTCTGTGTTCACTGTTTAAGATCAATAAACAAGACCTGTGTATAGTACTTCTGTGCACTCCACCATTGAATAACATGGTATTCTGCAGATCCTTGGTTCAATTAGTGCTCTGGCCCATTTTCTTTGATAGATCAACCAGCACAAGTATTAGTTAAGATAATCTCCTGCAAGTAGCAGTTAGTATTTCCACTACAAAAAGCATTTGGTTATTAAGCCTTTCTTGAGCATTTTATTCAAATCCCACTACTGAGCAAGTCAGCACTATGTATTTATCATGCTGACCCAATGGATAAAAGGGCATTACAAAAAATAAATGTAAAATAGAATTTGTTCTCTGGAATTGGGTACTAGTAAAACCATTACAGAATTTAAGAAATATTATGGGGGAAAGATTAATTTAGTAAAACAGTATTTTTTGAAGTAGCTTTGAAAATTCAGTATTGTTCCTAAAGGAGAAGGCATGAGGAAAATAACATTTTGGGTCATTAAAAAGTGTTTGTAAAAATAACTAAATGTGTTTTTAAAATACCACTTGAGAATGTTTGTCAAAAATACAGGTTCCCAGGCCTCACGTGGAGAAATGTAGGTGCAATAGGTGCTATATTTACATATTACCTCAGTACAAATAATGGTTTTGTTCATATAATCTAATGCATCTAAGAATGCTTAATAGGGACTTCTGACCAAGATGGAGGCATAGGTAGACACACTGTGCCTCCTCGCATGGCCAAAATAAAACAACAACAATTTAGAAACAAAAAACAACCAGTATGGAGAGAAAATTAAATTGTATGGAAGTTTAACAACCAAGGAGTTAAAGTAGACACATTCATCCAGACCACAGGGGTGGAGGGGCAGAGTCAGGCAGTCAGGTTGCAGCAAAACGGTGGCTAGCGGACCCCGGACACAGAAGGTGACTGCGGGTGTTCCCAGTGAGGTGGCAGAGTGTGGAGGGGTGAGGGACACAAGGCAGCTGGCAGACCAGGCAGTCCCACATTCTCGCTCAGATAAACCAGGCAAAACTGGGAAGTGAGACAGATCACACAAACCAGGGTTCCAATGCAGGGAAATAAAGCCTCAAATCACCAATTGAAAACACCTGTGGGCGTTGAGGTGCTGGGAGAAACATCTAGCCTCACTGGAGAGTTCGTTGGAGAGACCCACAGGGTCCAGAAAGTACACAAACCCACCCACCTGGGAATCAGCACCAGCAGGACCCAATTTGCTTGGGGGAATCAGGGAAAGTGAATGAAATCTGGCAGACAGCAGAGCAAGCACCATTGTTTTCTCTCAGACCCCTGCCCCACATGCAGCATCACAACCCAGCAAGCAGGTTGTCCTGCCCTGGTGAACACCTAAGGCTCTGCCCCTCACTATGTAACAGGCATGTCAAGGCAAAAAAAAAAAAAATGTCCCAAATGAAAGAACAGATCAAAGCTCCAGAACAAATACAACTAAGTGATGAAGAAATAGCCAACCTATCAGATGCACAGTTCAAAAACAGGTAATCAGGATATTCACAGAACTGGTTGAATTTGGTCACAAATTAGATGAAAAAATGATGGCTATGATAAGTGAAATAAAAGAAAATGTACAGGGAACCAATGGTGATGGGAAGGAAACTGGGACTGGAATCAATGCAGTGGACCAGAAGGAAGAAAGAAATATGCAATCAGAAAAGAATGAAGAAACAAGAATTCAAAAAAATGAGGAGAGGCTTAGGAACCTCCAGGACATCTTTAAGCATTTCAACATCCAAATTATATGGGTACCAAAAGGTGAAGAGGAAGAGCAACAAGTGGAAAGAGTTATTTGAACAAATAATAAAGGAGAGATTCCCCAATCTGGCAAAGGAAATAGACTTCCAGGAAGTCCAGGAAGCTGAGAGAGTCCCAAAGAAGTTGGACCCAAGGAAGCACACACCAAGGCACATCATAATTACTTTAGCCAAGATTAAAGATAAGGAAAGAATCTTAAAAGCAGCAAGAGAAAAGGAGGCAGTTGTTGGGGATCACCCTGCCTAGTGTCAGGAAGCTGTGACCTGCCATGACTTAGGCTGAGTGAGAGACCTCTGGACCAGGATCCACTAAGGAGACAAAAATTTATTTCCCTGGCATGAATGCTGCCTGTTCAAATGCCTGGCTCCCTTTTGCAGGATCGGCAGTCAATGATGGGTAACAATTCTCTAGGAAAGAGAATGAACCTAAGACAGACTCGATCACGTGGAAATGCCACAGGGAAGAGACTCACGGGGCTGTGGAAATGAAGGGGTGATCGACATCAACCCCTGCCCCCTCGGCTATGTCAAAGCCTGAGTCTTTGTACTCAGATGTGAGAATCCAAGTCTCCTGAATGCCTTTGTCTCCTGACTGACAGGCTCAAACCTACAGAAATAGCAAATAGCAAAGCGTTGCAGCCCAGACCAGAGACTGCCAACCCCCGGGGTAATCAGGCTGGCTTGAGACATAGAATGTGCAAGATCCTGTGAGATCTGTTTGCTGAAGGATGTTATTAACTTGGAATTTGAAGACACAGACAGGAAACCTTTGGAACCTGTAGTCCTTTCATATGTTAAAACTCCAATCTTCGCCCAGAATCACAGCAGGAGTTCTGTTAGCATCTTTGTAAGTCACCTATTCACCTTTGATCCTTTCTGCAAGACTGTGAATCCACAAACTGAGTCTGCTTTCTTAATAAAAACCTACTTGGGTAAGGAGACAGGGTGCTTTCCACTAGAGAAAGTTGCCATGCTGTTTCTATTCCCCCACAGAATCATGGTTGTTTCTGTGTATGTATTTCTCGTGTTTCGATGAGCATCCGCAGCAGGGATGGATACTGCTGGATGGTATCCCCTACAGAGAGTTACCTACAAAGGAGTTCCCATAAGACTATCAGCTGATTTCTCAAAAGAGACTTTACAGGCAAGAAGGAGCTAAAAAGAAGTATTCCAAGTCATGAAAGGCAATGACCTACATCCCAGATTGCTCTGTCCAGCAAAGTTTTCATTTAGAATGGAAGGGCAGATAAAGTGCTTCTCAGAGAAGGTCAAGTTAAAGGATTTCATCATCACCAAGCCTTTGTTATATGAAATGTTAAAGGAACTTATCTAAGAAAAAGAAGATAAAAAACATGTACAGTAAAATGAC
Source organism: Tonatia bakeri (assembly GCA_004024845.1). NCBI lineage: Eukaryota > Metazoa > Chordata > Mammalia > Chiroptera > Phyllostomidae > Tonatia > Tonatia bakeri. Next base: position 103,760 of record PVIA01005778.1, read on the forward strand.
AGCAAACTCACAATTATTAACAACCACACCTAAAACAAAAACAAACTAAGCAAACAACTAGAAGAGGAACAGAATCACAGAAATGGAGATCACATGGAGGTTTAGCAACAGGGGAATGGGAGGAGGAGAGAGAGGGAAAAGGTATGGAGAATAAGTAGCATAGATGGTAGGTAGAAAATAGACAGGGGGAGGGTAAGAATAGTATGGGAAATGTAGAAGCTAAAGAACTTATAAGTATGACAATGGACATGAATTAAAGCGGGGGAATGTGGGTGGGAGGGGGTTTGCAGCATTGAAGGGAGTGAAGGGGGTAAATGGGACAACTATAATAGCATAATCAATGAAATATATTTTTAAAAAATGAAAAAAAAAAGAAAAGAATGTGTAATAGCGTTCTAACCAGGATGTAACACCTTCAGAAGTGGCTATATTTGCAACTGGAAGGTTTAATACTAAATTAACACTGGAAGGCTTATAATTTACTACAAAAGATTTGAGAAATAATTTTATTTTGTTTTATTTTTTATACATTTTTTAAAAATTATGTTATTGTTGTTTAAATACAGTTGTCTGCATTTACCCCCACCACTGCCTCCTATGCCAGCCATCCCTACCTCCTTCTGCTGCTTCCACCCCACCTTGGTTTGGCCCATGGTCCTTTATAGTTGTTCTTGAAAACCCTTCTCCACTTACCCCCATTATCCCCTCCCATCTCCCCTCTGGCTACTGACAGATCATTTTTAATTTCAATGATTTTTGTTATATTTTGCTTACTTGTTTGTTTTGTTCATTCAGTTCCAGTTAAAGGTGAGATCATATGCTATTTGTCCCTCACTGTATGACTTATTTCACTTATAATAATGCTCTCCAGTTCCATCCATGCTGTTGCAAAGGGTAGGAGCTCCTTCTTTCTGCTGTGTAGTATTCCATTGTGTAAGTGTACCACAGTTTTTTTATCCAGTCATTTACTGATGGGCACTTAGGTTGCTTCCAACATTTAGCTATTGTAAATTGTGCTTCTATGAACATTGGGGTGCATAGATTCTTTTGGATTAGGTTTTCAGGATTCTTAGGGTACAATCCAGCAGCAGAATTGCTGGGTCAAAAAGCACTTCCACTTTTAGTTGTTTTTTTTTTTTCCAGGAATTTCCATACTGTTTTCCACAATGGTTGCACCAGTCTGCATTCCCACCAACAGTGCACTAGAGTTTCCTTTTCTCCACATCCTCTCCAACACTTGTTGTTTGTTGCTTTGTTTATGATGGCCATTCTGACTGGTGTGAAGTGGTATCTCATTGTGGTTTTAACTTGCATTTCTCTGATGGCTAGTGATGCTTGTCATCTTTTCATATATCTCTGGGCCCTCTGTATGTCCTCCTTGGAGAAATGTGTGCTCAAGTCTTTTGCCCATTTCTTGATTGGGTTGTTTGTCTTCCTGGAGTGGAGTTGTGTGAGTTCTTTATAGTTTGGAGATCAAAACCTTATCTGAGGTATCATTGGCAAGTATGATTTCACATATGTGGGGGAGCTTTGTCCAGCAGAGACCCCTGGCCATGGTGGATGAGAATAAGTCTACCAAGACATGATCTGCTTGGAGAGATCTGCTCTCATAGGAGAAGGGCCTTGAGCCTATTCCTCAATGGGCTTCTATTGGGTTCAATTTCCACAGGAATACAGGTAAAGTTCATCAATTATTGTCAGGTAGTAATGATCAAACAATAGATAGCATTCAAGGAACTATGAGGGCTTATTCTGAGTATGGTCAGTTAGCTAAAGGGCAATAAAACTTTGGGAAACAAACTCATTTTATGCTTGGGTTCTTATCAGAAAATTGATGTCCTGCTTAGCAAATCAGGTTTCAAAGGATTTTATGCATTCTTTCTTAGGCCTGATTGCACTGGTTAACCATCCATTTCTGCCCAGGGCTGCACTGCCCTCTGGCACTGTTTCAGGCTTAAGTCAGGCAGAAAGAAGTAAGGTAGCCAAGGGATTAGGAGAATTCTTGCAGACAGAATGAAGACTCAGGCTATGTCAAAGCCAAGGGGTGAGAGTCTATCACCCCCTTTTTCTATAGTCCCCCAAGTCCTTTCCTGATGGCTCCTTCATGACCATGCCTGTCTTAGGCCTTCCCTACCTTGAGGAATCTTTCTGGTCATTGGTTAACCAGTCATCTGACCAGGGCTAAGCAGGGTGAAGTAAAGGGGGAAGAGGAAGCGACCCTGCTGAGAAGATAAGGTTTGTCTCCTTAGTGGTTTATGGTCCCAAGGTCTTTTACTCAGCCTTAGCCATGGAAGGGTTACAGCTTCTGAAACTAGGCAGGGTGGTTCCCAATACCCATATAGTTGGCTCTCTTCTCATTTTAATGCTTTTATCTTTAGCCATGTAGAAGCTTTTTAATTTGGTGAGGTCCCATTTGTTTATTCTTTCCTTTATGTACCTTGCTCTAGGAGACGTATTGGTGAAAACATTGCTGTGTGGAATATCTGAGATTTTCCTGCCTATGTTCTCCTGTAAGAATTTTATGGTGTCATGACTTATATTTAAATGTTTTATCCACCTTGAATTTATTTTTGTGTATAGTGTAAGTTGTGATTGAGTTTCATTTTTTGGCATGTAGCTGTCCAGATCTCCTAACACCATTTGTTGAAAAGGCTATTGTAACTCCATTATATGCTTCTTCCCCCTTTTCCAAATAGAGCTCAGTTTATTTCTGGGTTCTCTATTTTGTTCCATTGGTCTATATGTCTATTCTTATGCCAGTACTAGTCTGTTTTGATTACAGTACCCTTTTAATACAGTTTAATATCAGGTATTGTGATCCCTCCTACTTTGTTCTTCTTTCTCAAAATTGCTGTGGCTATTTGGGGTCATTTATGGTTCCATATAGTTTTTTTAAATGTTTGCTCTATATCTATGAAATATATCATTGGTACTTTAATAGGGATTGCATTGAATCTATAGATTGCTTTCAGTAGTATGAACATTTCAATTATGTTAATTCTTTTAATCGAAGAACATGGTACATACTTTCATTTGTTTGTGTGTCCCTTAATTTCTTTCTTCAGAGTATAGATCTTTTACATCCTTGGTTAGGTTTATTCCTAGATACTTTATTTTTCTTGTTGCTATAGCAAATGGGATTTTTTCCTGATTTCTGTTTCTGATATTTCATTGCTGGTGTATGAAAATACCTTTGATTTCTCAATATTGATATCATATCCTGCTGTTTTTCCCAATTCACTTATTAGGTTGAGCAGTTTTTTGGTGGAGACTATAGGATTTTCTATGTACACTATCATGTCATCTGCAAACAATGACAGTTTTGTTTCCTCTTTTCCAATTTAGATGTGTTTTATTTATTTTTCTTGTTTGATTGCTGTGGGTAGGACTTTCAATACTACGTTGAATAGGCGTGGTGAAAGCAGACATCCTTGTCTTTTTTCTGATCCTAGTGAGAAAACTTTTAGTTTTTGCCCATTGAGTATGAAGTTGGCTGTAGGTCTCTTGTACATTGTCTTTATTATGTTGAGGAATGTTCCCTCTATTCCCACTTTGCTGATTGTTTTTATCATAAATGGGTGCTGTTCCTTATCAACCGCTTTTTTCACATCCATTGATATGATCATATGATTTTTGTCTTTCATTTTGTTTATGTGATGTATTACATTTATTGATTTGTAAATGTTGTACCATCCTTGCATCCTTGGGATGAACCCCCTTTGGTCATGGGGTATGATCTTTTTAATGTATTGCTGGATGAGGTTAGCTGATATTTGTTGAGGATTTTAGCATCTATGTTCATCAGCAATATTGTCCTGTAGTTTTATGTCTTTGTTGTTTCTTTATTTGGTTTTTGGATTAAGATAATGCTGGCTTCATAAAAAGAGTTTGGGAGTCTTCCATCTTCTTGGATTTTTTGGAATAGTCTCTGGGGATAGGGTTTAGCTCTTCCTTAAATGCTTTGCAAAATTATTTTGCAAAACTGTCTGGTCCAGGGCTTTTGTGTTGGGAGTTTTGTGACTACTGCTTCAATTTCATCATCTGTTATCAACCTGTTCAGGCTTTCTGTTTCCTTTTCATTCAGTTTTGGAAGATTATATTTTTCTAGGAATTTGTCCATTTCACCCAGGTTTCAAATTTCTTGGCATATAGTTCTTTGTAGCAATTTCTTACAATCCTTTGTATCTCTGTGGTATCATTGTAATCTTTCCTCTTTCATTTCTGATTGTGTTTATTTGGGTCTTCTCTCTTTTTTTCTAGATGAATTTGCTTAAAGGCTTGTTGATGTTGTTTATCTTTTCAAAGAATCAGCTCTTGGATTTATTGATCCTTAGAATTGTGTTTTTATTCTCTATGTCATTTAATTCTGCTCTGGTCTTGATTATTTCCTTCCTTCTACTTGCTCTGGGCTGTCTTTGTTGTTGTTCCTCCAATTCTTGTAAGTGTATGGTTAGGTTGTTTATTTTAAATGTTTCTATTTTTGTTTAGATAGGCCTGTATTGCTATGAACTTCCCTCTCAGGTCTGCCTTCACTGTGTCGTCGCATGAGTTTTGGGTTGTTGTGAGTTCATCTTCATTTGTTTCCAGTAACTTTTTGATTTCTTCCTTAATCTCATTCTTGACCTTCATTGGTTAATAAATAGCATTGTCTAATGCTTTCAATCTCCATGAGTTTGAGTGTTTTGTTTTTTTTTCCTTGAGGTTGGTTTCTGCTTTCAGTCCCTTGTGGTCAGAGAAATGCTTGATATGATTTCAATTTTCTTGAATTTGTTGAGGCTTGTTTTGTGTCCTATCATGTGGTCTATCTTTGACAATGTTCCATGTGCATTTGAAAAGAATGTGCATTTTACTTTTTTGGGATGGAAGGTTCTCAATATATAAGTTAAGTCCATTTGATCTGGAACTTTGTTCAATGCCACAATATCTTTGTTGATATTTTGTTTTTGACATCAGGGTGTTGCAATACCCTAGTATAATTGTGTTGCTGTCAATACCTTTTTTGAAGTCCTCTAAGTTTTTCTTCTGTATTTGGGTGCTCCTATATTGGATACATATATATTTACAATGTTTATGTCTTCTTGATGGATTCTTCCATTTAGTTTTATGAAGTAACCTTCTGAGTATCT